>SKCR01046530.1:0-41486 GCA_019454045.1 Zanthoxylum bungeanum
TCATTCAGTGTTTATCCACTAGAAACACCTACACGTCTATACGAGTCTCCCCAGACTCATGGTTCATTGGGACAAACCATCAGACCAAGTCTCGATATACGACGTGTACTGGTCTCAATGGATTTTACTAATCGACCCATTAGTAAATCTTGACCAGGAAATTTATTTGATTATATACTTCTAGTAGTGTCACTTCCCAATGTCAATTACAAATTACTTTGTAAATGTGCACTATATTATATATTATCGGGTCTTTGTCTAATATATACATATCACTAAATCATATTTAGTTTCAATCTAATCGTAATTAGATCTACTATGTATATAAAAGCAAGAAGTATTACCATAAATAAGTAATATTATGGAAAAAAGGAATTGTTCGTATTCATGAATCGGACATGAATATAATCCAGATTGGCACTCTGAGCACCAACCCTAACAATTTCTCCCACTTGCTCTAATGCCAATCCATGGTATCATATACACATCTAAATATGTATCACATACGCATGGTCCTTAAGAGCTGATCTAGCACTCATAAGGTAGCCAACAACAAGTAAGCCTGCTATAATATATTGAGTTTGTCTAACAAACCCGAAACGTTTCCTTTAACTAGCATCATTCATATTTTGTATAACCTAAGTTATACATCAATATGACTCAGATGCGATATTAATATTGTGCTATAACTACTGAATTGTCCAAGTATTTGGGGATCAAGTCCAAAATACTATGCTGACAATCGCAAGCACAACACCAATATCAAAACTTCTAATCTTATAAGGTCATTTTGCAACTTCATAAGTCAATACTTCATAGTTGCAACTAATTCCACTCATACAGTATAATCATCTGTGACACTCTCACTGCATCTTTTCTGACTCTTTATGATGTAGACCATCTATCATCATAATTAGACTCAAAACTAATCAGACCCTTATGGTTGCAGACTATATTCTCCATGAATAAGAAACTCATTCTTAATATCTCAAAGATAACAAAGAACATGTTTCAATACACATCATATGGTCTATAATGTATCAAAATAGTTCGTCGTAATTACGATTAAATTGATGTCTTTTAGTCGTACATTATACACTATTGATTACGCCATCATCATATGATGCATAAGATTGACTAGACATTCTAATCAATTTCTCTTTCGACAAAGGAATCAACATTTACGAAGGATGAATACTATATAAAAGAGACACACTAACTGTTAAATAGTTATAATAATTGTAAAACAATTAGTCTTGTTGTGTCTTTTATTAGATAATATCTAATACACGACTAATGGGAGTATCTAACAAGTCTCTTAGTTTTATATCATATATAAAACTTTATATCGAATATAACAAAGACTACTCCCACTGCTTTCACGGAGAAAAGAAGACTTAGGTAAATCTTTTACCTTATAAACATTTCATTATTACATTAATAATGATAATTTCATTAGGATATACAATACTAGAAAGAAATTTGTATGCTCCCACTAACCTTACTAACATATTTGTATTTTCTATGCTTTGATAAGATCAGACAATCTGAATGTTATCAAAATTTGAAAACACAGATTTCCGGAAAGCTTATCTGAGTCTACAACAAGCTCTATAAGCTAGTATATCAAATTATGATCTTAGCAGAATACAAACTCCAGGGCCATTCTAGAATGAACTATTCAAACAAATAAATAATAATGGATCACTTATTCGAAGAAACCATTCAGGAATGCCACTTTGCATTCTTTAGCCAAAATATATAGTTTAATATCAACATTAACCAACAGATCTTTAATTGTTCAATTAGTATGACTCGAGACAAGTTTCTTCAGAATCTACAATAGATTATTGAGTATAACGTTTCTCACTGTCATACTATAAAGGTAAAACCTTTAATAAGCTCACTTTGCTTTTGCTGCGCAAACAATTTACACATTTTATGAACGATTCATAATGAAAGCTTAATCAAGTTCAAAAATTGATCGTAGTAAGCTATGAACAATCTTAGATCTATAGTTCAATGCTAACTTCCGAAACCGATATCAAATATCGCTCCCACTATAAGTTATAGGACAATTTTCTTCGATAAGAAAACATCAGAACCATTAAGTATCAAATACTTTGTAAATGATTTTTGACATCATATTGAACTTATACGGAAGATGTCTTAGGGTCTTTCCATCTTATTAATTACGTAGTTCCATTTATAGTTTTATCACTCTCACAATTAACTTCAATAAGTCAAGTCTTTTCTACAATCGTTAACATCTAATGTTACACACAAAATAATAAAATAATTTTATTACTCGGCATCGTAGAAAAGATATTCTATCAAATAGAATACAATATTCTATTAAATAGAATAAATGATAAACTTTTGCTTGTACCTCTGAGGCACAAGTACTTTTCAATTATATAACCATTATACAAAAGAAAGATTTGTTGGCAAGCGGCCGCGAGTGCGCAACAGAAAATCAAGAAGAAATTATGATGCCGTTATCCCTTTGCCAAAGACCCATTTGTTTTGATTATTCTACATGCTTAAGCATGTTACTATATATTCTAAGCATAAAAACTCATAAAACATGCCAAGAACATAAACCTAAACATGCTAACTATCATAAGAACTCTAATTAAAATAAAGAAAGAAAAAAGACTTACTTGAACCGAAGACTCCTCCAGTCCTCCCTCCAATCTAAAAGCTTTTCTCGAACTCAGCAAGCTCTTCCACATTCCAAAGATCCACCCAAGTGTGTGGCCTCCAAAGGTGCACACACCAAAGCCAAAACTCAACGGCAAGACTACGCCTTGAGTGCACGAGTATTTTGCCCTTGGTGCTAGCCTAGGAAAATACCTCAAAACTTTTAACTCGAGGTTCCTCTAGTCAATTAGACTTAAGGATCCTCAAAATAAGTGGCTTACTCTTAAACTTTAGAGTTGCTCACTTATATAAACCCAAGATATGAAATGATTGGAGCAAAAATTTGTAAAGAATTCTTTGGGTTTATATAGGTGCTCCAAAGACAACAAAATTAATTAAGAATCCGATGTGGGATAAAAGCTAATTTAATCTCAGCCATTGGATCTTAATTTAGTGGTTTATTGAGATTATAAAACCCTAATAAGAGTTTGGGCTGAATTGGAATTCAAAACAAATAACAAATTAAAAAAAATATACTATTCACATTACTATTCACGTTTTATTTATTTATTTATTTATTTCAATTCCCAAAGTGCCCCTATCGTCATTCACCAATCCCAAATGATCTGTTCAATAATTAAACACATTGAACCATTTATGAACAATTCCTACAGCAATCATATATGCTGTTAAATTTGTACTATGTACTGTTAACCATTGATTTCGACTTTGTTGTATGTGACATTTTGGGTTCCCCTCAAGTTGGACATGAAATGAATCATGATAATTTAATCGAACATAAATTATCCTCCGATCAAATGTTCGTTCAATTTCAATAACCAAGGTTGACATCTAGCAACATGCCAATGCCCCCAAATAAGAATGAAAGATATATGCCCATTATGTATGCGATTTACATATGATACGGTCCATCGCCTCACTGTATCCCCACCGTTTGACCTAGGGTATGGAAAATGTCTACCTATATAGTCAAAGGTATGATGTTGATAGTGTCATGAATCGTGCTAACCCAAAAAATCTCACATGATTCTTCCGCTGCGGCCACAGTCTCAAGCACTGATCACACATATCAACCCGCAAACTGGAATACTACTCTAATAAGAAAATATTATCCGAGAGAGTGGCGATTCTTTGTTGTATCCTTACAAACTTCATGTGTTTCAACAAATGACCCAACCATACCCTTATGACGGGATCTTTTGAACCGGAGAAGGAGAATGTCAAAGTTATTTGATCCACACATAAGATTTAAAGACCTCAAGTCTAAGGACTACTCAAACAATCGATACATGAAATTTCTTACATACACATGGAATAAACACTCCATGTGAAAACTTTCGGCGGTCAGTTCGATGGACACGAGCAACTCATGCATCCATGTGATACACCAAGCAAACAGATCTCCACTAGTAGCCTATTAGATTGGCTACCTCACTTAAGGGCAGATCATATCATCATGCTAGTCTCTCCGCTTTGTGAATGCCCAGATTATTCATAAAACTATGACTAGGAACGTTTAAGAGTAATGATTCTCATAAGGCATGGAAGCCATCACCTTATTACTCCAAGAGCTTTATTATAGTGTTTGATGATTCATATAAGTTATATAAGACACGTATAATAAAGATTGTCATTTTATTAATTAATGAAAATATTACAAATACATGTACATATAGCCTATCCACAAGTTGGGTATAGGGCATATCCCTAACAATATCCCACTTGCACTATAGCCAACTAGTATGAATCTGGACACCATACTCTCGGGTGTTCCTATCATGCTTTTGTTGAGTCAGCCCTTTATTCAGAGAATCTGCAAGATTATCTTCTGTGGGTTTTTTTCTCTATAATAACATCTTTTCTCTCAACAATCTCCCTGATGAGATGAAATCGCCTGAGTACATGCTTGGATTTCTGGTGGGACCTTGGTTCCTTTGATTGAGCAATGGTGTTCGTGTTGTCACAGTACATCGTGACACCATTCTTTATCACGGGAAGCAATTCCAGCTCCGTGATGAACTTCTTTATCCAGACAGCTTCTTTAGCTGCCTCAGATGCTGCAATATACTTGGCTTCAGTAGTGGAGTCCGCTGTAGTTGACTGCTTTGAGTTTTTCCAACTGACAGCACCGCCATTCAAAGTAAACAGATATCCTGTTTGCGATCTGTTGTCATCCCTATCGGTCTGAAAGCTCGCATCACAGTAACCAATGACTTTCATCTTAGAACAATCTCCGTATGTCAAGAACACATCCTTAGTTCTTCTCAGATACTTGAGGATTGTTTTGACAGCTGCCCAGTGTTGCTCACCAGGATTTGTCTGATACCTGCTCGTTATGCTAAGAGCATAAGAGACATCAGGTCTTGTACATAGCATGGCGTACATGATCGATCCTATTACTGAAGCATAAGAGATCCTACTCATACGCTCTCTATCTGAAGGAGTATGTGGACATTGCTACTTAGATAATTTGATTCCATGACAAGTAGGTAAATTACCTCTTTTGTAATCTTCCATTTTGAATCTTTTCAAAACTTTATCTATATATGTAGATTGAGAAATTCCAAACAACCTCTTAAATCTATTACGGTAGATCTTAATGCCGAGGATGTAGGCTGTTTCTCCCAAATTTTTCATGGAGAAATTCTGAGATAACCATTGCTTGGTGGCTTGCATCATTGGAATATCATTCCCGATGATTAATATGTCATCGACATATAATACAAGAAATACAACAACACTCCCACTACTTTTCCTGTAAACACACGGCTCGTCTACATTTTTTATGAAGTCAAAATCTTTGATTGTCTCATCAAATCGTATATTCCAACTTTTGGAGGCTTGCTTGAGTCCATAAATGGATCATTTAAGCTTGCATACTTTATTATGATCATCCTTAGATGGAAACCCCTCAGGTTGTGTCATATAGACTTCCTCTACGAGGTTCCCATTAAGGAAGTCTGTTTTGACATCCATCTGCCAAATCTCATAATCAAAGTGTGAAGCTAGTGCAAGTAAAATTAGAATGGACTTTATCATTGCAACATGCGAGAAGGTTTCGTCATAGTCAATTCTTGGATTTGTCTATAACTTTTTGCCACCAGCCTAGCCTTATAGGTTTGGATGTTGCCTTCTGCATCATTTTTACGCTTGTAAATCCATTTGCAGCCTATGGGTTTTATCCCTTCAGGTGCATCCACCAAGTCCCAGACTTGATTCTGATACATAGAGTCTATTTCGGATTTCATGGCCTCAAGCCACTTGACTGAATCAATATCACACATTACTTCGTCATAACTGGTGGGATCGTCATTATCAATGACCTGATCATGTTCCTTATCAATATGGAAAACATATCTTTCGGGCTCATGTCTTTCCCTACCAGACCTTCTAAGTTAATAACCTTGTGGTTGTTCCGTCGCTGCCCTTTTGAGGGGCCTGGGGTTTATTTCTATGTTAGTTTGTTCTTCTCGTACCTCATCGAGGTCAAGTCTACTCACACTATGTTTCTTGAGAAGGAATTCATTCTCTAGAAATTTAGCATTTCGTGAGACAAATGCTCTTTGTTCATTTGAGACGTAGAACACGTATGCTCTTGAGTTCAAGGTATATCATACAAACTTACATATAACTGCCCTATCATCAATTTATTAGTTTGTGTGAGCTTAACATATGCGTCACATCCCCAAACTCTTAGATAACTAAGACTAGGACGTTTCCCAGACCATAACTCATATGGTGTTTGACTAACAGTCTTGGAAGGAACTTGGTTTAGTAGTAGTGTTGCAGTTTCTAAAGCAAGACCCCTAAATGAAAGAGGTAGATCCATGTCTGGCATCATTGATCAGACCATATCTAATAATGTCCGATATCTCCTTTCGGAGACCCTATTATGCTGTGGAGTTCCCGGTGGAGTCCATTGGGAAACAATGTAATTTTCTCTCAAGTAATCTTGAAATTCGTCGCTTAAGTATTCACCACCTCGGTCAGACTTTAGTGACTTAATACTTTTATTAAGTTCGTTTTCTACTTCAGCTTTGAAGACTTTGAATTTCTCAAAGGCTTCAGATTTGTACCGTATAAGGTACACATACCCATATCGCGAGTGATCATCGATAAAGGTAATGAAGTATGAGAATCCACCTCTAGCAGTGACTGACATTGGTCCACATACATCAGAGTGTATGAGTTGTAATGTCTCCGCTGCACGTTGTCATTTACCTTTGAAGGGTAATTTGGTCATTTTACCAAGTAAACAAGACTCACAAGTTTCATAAGGTTCATATTTGAAGGGTCTGAAATACCCATCCTTATGTAGCTTATTTAATATTGTTTCATTTATATGACCTAAGTGACTATGCCGTAGAAGTGATTCATTGAGATTATTCGAGTTAACGTTGTATATATTAGAGGTTGAACATTCTTTGTTAGTTTGTAAGACATAGATACCATTATTCAAAATACCATCTCAATATTTTTTTTCATTGAAATAAATATAACATTCATTATAACTTATTAGGCATGAAAAGCCTTTATTACATAAAGAAGAAATTGAAATGATGTTCTTTACTAAAGAAAGTACATAAACACAATCTTCTAAGTCTAAAACTAAACCATTCAGCAAAACTAATGAATAAGTCCCCATGCACAATGCAGCCAGTTTTGCTCCATTACTCATGCGTAAGTCAACCTCCCCATGACAGAGTCTCATACTGTTTCTCAGGCCCTGCACATTGTTACACAAGTGAGTCCCACAACCGGTGTCAAGCACCCAATTAGATGTTTCAGAGTTTTAAGAATATAGTTCAATCATATACAACATACCTAAAGGATTGGGCTTCTTGGCCTCTTGGGCTTCCTTGGCTTTCAAGGATCTACAGTCTTTCTTCCAATGACCATTCTTTCCATAAAAGAAACATTTCCCTTTCCTTTTTTCTTCTCCACCTTACCATTGGGCTTTAGGTGATCTGGAGCATTGGCCTTGCCCTTATTTTTCTTTGGGCCTCGTGGCTTCAAGTCCATACCCGTAAGCTTGACGGAGGTTTTAAGCTCCGGTTTCAAGTTCTTCTCTGCTTGCTTTATCAGATTGTGCAATTCTGCTAAAGTAGCTTCTTTATCAGAAAAATGAAACTGTATAATAAAGTTAGAGAAGTCTTTTGGTAAGGACTGAAGAATTAGATCGTGACCTATCTCATGATCCTTGATGAACCCGAGGTTAGCCAATTTTTCAATGTGGCCAATCATCTTAAGCACATTTCCACTAAAAGATCCTTCCTTATACCTTGTTTGGAATAAAGCACATGACACTTGGAATCTCACGGTCTGAACAGAAGTTGCATACAACTCCTTCAATTGAAAGATGATGGTTTGAGCATCTATATCTTCGTGAGCTTTCTGAAGTTCGTCCTACATAGAGCCAAACATTATGCAAACTGTTTGCTCATCATCATCAACGTGTTTCTTCTAAGCATCAAATGTATTTTGGTCAGCATCTTCTACGGGTTCAGGGGAAATGGTCTTTCAAGAACATAGAAAATCTTTTCTTGTCGTAAGACAAATTTAAGGTTTCTAAACCAGTCATTGTAGTTGTCCCCTTTGAGCTTATGCTCATCAAGGATGGAACAAAGTGATACTATGTTTGCCATTTGAATGTTTGTTAAATATTTTAACCCACCTATTAAGATAGAATGTTAAAATTAGGAATATGTTTTCATTAATGTTTCATAATAACATTGGCTTTTAATATTATGAAGTTGCTACCACTAAAATGTTTAAAATTTTAAGAAAATCGCATTAACCCCAATATGATGGATTTCTTGTGGGAAAGGATCCCATTATCATCATTTCATAACTCCGACTAGGGCCGGTCGTTATAAAATATGATAATTAGGTAGGTTCCTGACCGGCGTAAACACACACGTATAACGCAAGCGCACGTATCATTCAAGTAGTATAATAATATCGATCCCACGAGGACTTAATTCCTACTATTATTTTTAATTATTGATATTATTTATTTACAGGTATCTAATTATAGAGAGAACAAAATTGATTGCTTTTGGTTGGTTGAATGTGGATTTGCTAATTAAAATAAAAACAGACTCAAAAGAAAATACTAAGGAAAATAAAAGAAAATACTCAAAGATCTAGGGTCGTGACTCCACACAATATTATTATAAAGATGAATTGATCCTCTTATCTATGTGTAATAAATCAGATTGCTAACCTGGAACACGAAAATATGCAAAAGCCTCTGTCGATGGTCAGACGCAAATACCCAGTATAACCCAATTGAACCATATGTCTATGTCAACCAAATTACCTGGATTAATTAAGATTAAGTTCCAATTATGGATACCCCCGCCCGACATGTATATGTCTATCCTGTAAGGAAATCTATTAAAGGGTTATCTATCCTCAAGGAAGATCGTGGGCTATTGAATCTAATGCTGAAACTTAAAATCCATATGTCTAGTTCATTTTAAGTTTACCATATCAATCTTATTGGTGATCAGACAACAAGAAGCATTAAGCTTAAGACTCAATAAACAAACTAAAGAATTACCCAATAAATAATTAAATCAATTATTAAGCCTAGTAATATTGTGTTTCATCACTTCCATAGAATAAAATAAAATATTGGGGTTAGAGGATCAACATTTAATATTTCTTATCTAGGAATATCAATTATTATAATATATAAATTATTTTATGTTCTGCTTTCTCAGGAATTAATAATATTAAACATTTAAAACCAGCCATATAGGCAGTAATCCATTTAGTCCAACTACACCAGCCATATAGGCGGTAATTATCTGTCACATAAAGACCAGCCATATAGACGGTAAAGTAATTTATATTTAGACTGACCATATAGGCGGTAATAAAGTTTTCCATTAATTAATCCAGTTAAATTATAATTTATAAATTATAATTAAGTGAGATTTACCTAGATAATTATATTAAATGTTTCACCTTTTACCCTAGCGGTAAATTAACTACAAAACATAAAGTAAAAAAGTAAATAAAATTTTACTACAAAAAGTAAAAGTGCATAATTAAAAATACTAAAAGTAAAAATACTAAATTAAAATTACAAAAACTAAAGCACACAAGATGCAATCCTTAGAGTCCTTACAAAACTCAAGGAAGGCATGCTTTGAATTCTGAAATCGCGCTGAATTTATAGGCGTCAGTAAGGTCCCAGCATCGCGACACCAAGCCAGCGTCGCGACGCGCGGTTTGTCGACTTGGCACGCTCTGGTTCGTCGGCTTCAGATTCTGGATAGGGTGATAAGATGACATATGGCAAGGTGGTTGGATCTCAATAATTGTGACACGTGGCGGCTTCTGATTGGCTGATTTCAGATTCTTATCGCCACGTGTCAATTGCGGATAAGTGAGCCAATAATTGATGTTGACGTGGTGCTGACGTGGCTACACGTGGCAAAGTGACTGTCAGCACCATAGAATTGCGACACGTGGCACCCTGTGATTGGTTGATGATGACGTGGCGATGACGTGGCATTTTGACTCTGTCAACTAATGATGTGGATGATGACGTGGCTGACAGGTGGAGTGACACGTGGCGACATATGGCGATGGTGAATGTCGGCACCGTAGGATGATGACACGTGGCACAACGCATGTTAGCAGATCGGCTGTGATGGTGACACGTGGCACGGCGCACGTTAGCAAAGTCAAATTTCCTCAGATTCTGACTTGTTGAATCGGCGCACCAAATCACCTCCAGAGTGTCCTGAAACTTTATTTATCTACAAAATAACACAAAACACATCAAAATATTCACATAACTCAAGAAACTATACAAAATATTAGGTCAAATGAGTGGGAAATAGTGATATAATTACCATTCATCACACCCCCAAACCTAACATTTTGATAGTCCTCGAGCAAAACATAGAATAAAATAACATAAACAGCTTTAAAATAAATTTTAACTAAGCCACTTTCGTAGGAATCACGGTTGCATATAGCGTATGCAACAAGCCTTTAAACCCCTAGGTGTCCCTAGTGGACGAGTTGTACTCTCGTGAGGGTTTATAGCAATGATACCCACAAACATTTTACAAAAGTAAAAAGGTAGTGAAACTAATGCACACAAAAGCAAAAAGACAAGCGAAAAGAGAATAAAGAAGTTAGTGACTAATCAGGTGAAACTTCTACTCCAAGTTACTAGTTGTTTTCTTTCTTTTTAAATTACTGAATAAGTAAATTCTTCGATTATATTTACCATTCTCCATATACACAGCCAACAAAATATTAAACAACTCATTTTTGCCCACAATAGTCATAAATGCATTTGATAAGAGAGTAATATTTTTGTCCTAAAGTTTTATCGGAATTCACACATTTTTTTAGCAATGGAATAATTTTTCTGATTTTTGTCATTGATTTTTGTTTTTTTATTTATATACAATATCTTCCATCTATGTAGCGAGTGTAGGGTCGGTGGCTCCCAAACCAGTTGGCTTTAAGGCACCAGGTGTTAAGACACCCCTACAGACTTAATTACTTAGACTTCAGATATATATTTTTGCAGCATCTTTGATCCATGTAACGAGCTTTGGGCCAGTGACTCCCAAACCAGCTGGTTTTAGGGCACTAGGTGTTAAAACACCCTTACAGACTTAATAACTCGGATCTCAGACATTTGTTTTTTACTCCATCACTTTTTGAGATGCTTCCTCCAATTAAATTAGAGCACTGAATATTACAAACTTTTCAATTTTAGCTCATGTCCGTATGTTACTATGTATGTTGATAATATCTGCCAACTGAGCATATGAAGATCCATTTTAGTCCATTTTATGGAGAATTTTCAAATTAAATAATTCAAAATGAAATAAACAAAAAATAACTTGCTTCAAAAGGGTTTAAGATACGTCTCAGGAGTGAAAACTCCTTACTCAGCTATCTCTTACCAATTTCACATTTTTAGTCAAAATAAAAATACAAAAACACAAAATATTTTTGTAATTTTTGAAATTTGTTTTGTATCTTTCAAAAAATTTTGGACTAAAAATAAAAACAACACATAACTAAAAACAAGATACTGATCAATTAATTCCCTCCCCCAAACCTAAATGAGACATTGTCCCCAATGTCTTAAACAGTAAAAGGAGAGTTAAGAAGGTCGTACCTGGTTAGCTGAAAATCTACGAAAATTACCGATTAAGATCTATGTCCAATTTACGCTTCTTACCACGATCCATATGTGACCATCTCAACTTGGAAAGAATGGGGTCGATTTTTGGTTCAAAGGCTAGGATTTGGTCAATTAATTCTTCGGCCTTTGTTGCAGTCAGGATAATATCATGTACTGATTTTGTGACGAACTCATGTTTTTTGGCTTCCGCATGAAATACAAACAGAAAATCGAAAAAATGTTCAATATTGAGTAATCCAATGGGCTTCCGATGAATATTCAAGTGCGCCCATGATGCCACTGTGAATATCTCTTCAAACGTTCCGAGACCACCTGGTAAAGCAATAAACGCATCAACAGTATTGACCATTTCAAGGAGTTGTTCAGACATCCATGAGACAATACGTTCATCTCCATTTGTTTTTCCGATTATATGTTCGTCCGCCAAAGTTTTTGGAATGATTCCTAAAACATGACAGCCACCATCTTGAATGGCTTTTGAAATGCTTCCCATCAATCCAAGATTGCCACCGCCATATACTAGGTGCATATTTCATTCTGCTATGACTTTCCCCAATTCATTTGCAGCCTCAATGAATTCTGGTTTATTACCAGAATTGGATCTATAAAAAACACAAATTCCATTGACTCTCTGCTGTGAAGTTGCTTCCATTTTCTTTGTCTTATTTGGATGTATATCTGGATGTGTCGAAGAAAGAAATGTAGAGCTGAATTTATAGAACCTTAAAATGGGTGAGTAATAATAGCACTAGTACCTGCCAAATGACAATTATTAGATGAGCGTTAAAATAAATCGTGAAAAGTCAAAAAGTATAGATCTTGTCGGCGAAAATAAAAGAAAATAACAAAAGAAAAGCAAATCAAAGTAATTATTAAGACAACAGAATTGTGTACGCAATACGCCATTAGCTTAGTATAAATTCATAAAGATGCGTCTCAAGAATTCATTCTTTACTCAGCCATCACAAATGAATTAGCTCTCTTCTTTCTAATTGTCAAACACCATTCCTTCTGTCTTAAAATGCTCCGTTTATGCTTTTCCCTACAAAAATAACACACAAAATTAAAAACTCTACAACATGTATACACAAAATATAAAAATAGAAATTACAACAAATTGCATGGGTTGCCTCCCTGCTAGCGCTAAATTTTTCGTCTTCAGCCAAACGTGACTGAAATCTATCTGTTAAGGAGGTTTCAATGTCGTTTTGGATGCCTGATTAAAGACAATCCCGTGAGCGTTGCTTTTGAAGGGTCTCTTCCAACGGTAAAGTGGCAAAAAGAATTTTGTCATATTTCGTGCTTGTGCCACCTTTTTATATTTGTTGCTCCAGTGGTTCCTGAAAAGAAAGAAATAAAATCATGAGGTCTCATATGGTGCTTGACTTTGAATGAAAGTTCCATTCTGTCAAGCTTCCGAGTGATATCTCTAAATTGTACTCCCCAAAACATTGATGTTTCGTCTGAATGCTCTGGATCTTCAATTTGGTCTGACAATTGCTCCTCCATTTGCTCTGTTTCTTGCTCCACATTTTCTTCACAGATGAATTTTAAAATTTTCGTATTCAACTCTTCATCCGTCATCTGTGAAATGCATGCTCCATAAGTATCTGCCTGAGGATGTAAAGATGTTTCTAACATTAGGTCTTCATTCTCTGATACGACTGAAATAGATGGTTCAGGTAGATCTTCATCAAACGTCACGGTAAAGCATGCTCCAAGATCTTCATTTTGAGGATTGAAAGTTTGATCCTCCGTTGTTGGTGCAGTTGGTACAAATAGATCAGCTTCATCCTCGTTAGAATCTGAATAATAAAATTCAAATAGAGACTTTGCTGGTATGGGCTCCTGAACTGATACCTCTGGTTGTTGATGCTGCTCAGCCTCCTCCTCTGTTGAAGTGTCATTGTGAAATGATTGGTACTCGAAGGCTTCATCTGTGTCATCTGAAACTGGTTCTTGAGGTATGTAGTTCTGGTTTTCTGTTAATTGTCTCGTTTGTTCTGTCATCCTCTGAATGAATTCTGATTGTCTCTGAATACTTTCAAATTGATTATGACATATTTCAAGCATTGTATCCAACTTTTCGTCTTGTTTCTTGACCCAATCTTTGAGCATGTCAATCAATTGTTCTTCCTTTGATGGTTCTGGTTCTTGATGAAGATAGTAGGTGGGTGGTGGATAAGATGGAAAATTTGGTTTTGTGAAATGTGATGGTTCTTCATACCCTGAAGGATTTTGATAGCTCTGCCACCATGGATTGTAGTTGTACTCGCAATGATCTCTCGGGTGGTTACCATTACATATGTCACATCTCCCCATTGCATTCTGTTGAGAAAATGTGGAATTGCTTGGTTCTGGCATCCAGTGATAATAGTTGGGCTGGTCAACAGGCATAAAAAACCAGACTATTCCTCCCAGATTTGGGTTGTATCTTCTAGTAAAGCTCGTGATATTTCAATCTCCCAATAATGTTCCATTTTTCAATCACCTGAAAACAAAAGAAAGAAAGAAAAATTACAGATAAAAATAAAGAAAATTAGATACAAGTAAATTAGATAGCTTCAAAATTAATAACTCAAGAAAAATAAGTCCCCGGCAACGGCGCCAAAAACTTGACCGGCGTAAACACACACGTATAACGCAAGCGCACGTATCGTTCAAGTAGTATAATAATATCGATCCCACGAGGACTTAATTCCTACTATTGTTATTAATTATTGATACTATTTATTTACAGGTATCTAATTATAGGGAGAAGGAAATTGATTGCTTTTAGTTGGTTGAATGTGGATTTGCTAATTAAAATAAAAACAGACTCAAAAGAAAATACTAAGGAAAATAAAAGAAAAGACTCAAAGATCTAGGGTCGTGACTCCACACAATATTATTATAAAGTTGAATTGATTCTCTTATCTATGTGTAATAAATCAGATTGCTAACCTGGAACACAAAAATATGCAAAAGCCTCTGTCGATGGTCAGACGCAAATACCCAGTATAACCCAATTGAACCATATGTCTATGTCAACCAAATTACCTGGATTCATTAAGATTAAGTTCCAATTATTGCTACCCCCGCCCGACAGGTATATGTCTATCCTGTAAGGAAATCTATTAAAGGGTTATATATCCTCAAGGAAGATCGTGGGCTATTGAATCTAAGGCTGAAACTTAAAATCCATATGTCTAGTTCATTTTAAGTTTACCATATCAATCTTATTGGTGATCAGACAGCAAGAAGCATTAAGCTTAAGACTCAATAAGCAAACTAAAGAATTACCCAATAAATAATTAAATCAATTATTAAGCCTAGTAATATTGTGTTTCATCACTTCCATAGAATAAAATAAAATGCTGGGGTTAGAGGATCCACATTTAATATTTCTTATCTAGGAATCTCACTTATTATAATATATAAATTATTTTATGTTCTGCTTTCCCAGGAATTAATAATATTAAACATTTAAAACCAGCCATATAGGCGGTAATCCATTTAGTCCAATTACACCAGCCATATAGGCGGTAATTATCTGTCACATAAAGACCAGCCATATAGGCGGTAAAGTAATTTATATTTAGACCGACCATATAGGCGGTAATAAAGTTTGCCATTAATTAATCCGGTTAAATTATAATTTATAAATTATAATTAAGTGAGATTTACCTAGATAATTATATTACATGTTTCACCTTTTACCCCAGCGGTAAATTAACTACAAAACATAAAGTAAAAAAGTAAATAAAATTTTATTACAAAAAGTAAAAGTGCATAATTAAAAATACTAAAAGTAAAAATACTAAATTAAAATTACAAAAACTAAAGCACACAAGATGTAATACTTAGAGTCCTTACAAAACTCAAGGAAGGCATGCTTTGAATTCTGAAATCGCGCTGAATTTATAGGCGTTAGTAAGGTCCCAGCGTCGCGACACCAAGGCAGCGTCGCGACGCACGGTTTTTCGATGTGGCACGCTCGTCGGCTTCAGATTCTGGATAAGGTGATAAGGTGACACGTGGCAAGGTGGTTAGATCTCAATAATTGTGACACGTGGCCGCTTCTGATTGACTGATTTCAAATTCTTATCGCCACGTGTCAATTGCGGATAAGTGAGCCAATAATTGATGCTAACGTGGCGCTGACGTGGTGACACGTGGCAAAGTGACTGTCGGCACCATAGAATTGCGACATGTGGCACTCTATGATTGGTTGATGATGACTTGGCGATGACATGGCATTTTGACTCGGTCAACTGATGATGTGGACGATGACGTGGCTGCCAGGTGGAGTGACATGTGGCGATGGCGACTGTTGGCACCGTATGATGATGACACGTGGCACGACGCACGTTAGCAGATCAGCTGTGATGGTGACACGTGGCACGACGCATGTTAGCAAAGTCAAATTTCCTCAGATTCTGACTTGTGGACCCGGCGCACGTTAGCACTGTTCGGCGTACTTTAGGCGTCGCAACGCCAAAGGCTTGCGCGTCGCGACGTGAGAATGATTGTTTTGCCCTTTTCGTCCAAATTTCACTGTTTTGGCCAAAATCACCTCCAGAGTGTCCTGAAACTTTATTTATCTACAAAATAACACAAAACACATCAAAATATTCACAAAACTCAAGAAACTATAAAAATATTAGGTCAAATGAGTGAGAAATAGTGATATAATTACCACTCATCAGTTGCCAACCAATTTATGATATATATCACAATTCCTTGATCATTGGGTTGGGCAATCAAACATGCCATAGCTTATGCTAGTCCTTGTGGACACCCAATCTTTGCCACTAAGTTATAAGACCACGCCTAAGGGTCGATGCGTCTTATGACTCAAAAAGTCAAACCATTGTCAATAGTACGATTTAGGGACAAATTGGTATTGGTAAGTCTGGTAAAGCATAGTCCTGCCAATACGGTTTAAGCCCTTTGGGTCTATACTTTACAATGGGAGGCAAATTTTAGAATTAAATTGATATTGAGGATTTTAGCAAGTTTAAGTGAATAACTGTCAAATGGATTCCTCCATTGAAAATTCCCCATAGGGATGGTGGAGCGAACTCTCTTAAATACACTTACCTCTTAGGCTCTTATTGCCTTGGTGACAGGAATGAACAATAGATCCTACAAATTAGTCTAACACTTTAAATATTCTTTAAGGTAAGCTTTGAGTAAATGATTATCTAGATGTCTTCACAGCTTTTCCTTTTGGCTATAAAAAGGTGGTGAGTGAAGGAATACACCAAATCATTATCTAACTGTAGTAATACCTTTGGTTAAATTAACTTTAGTTTGGAAAGTTTTATTAACGCTTTGGTCCCACCCCACTTGTATCTTTTATAATGTCTTTTATTATTAACAAGTGATTTATATCTATTAGCCTTAAAGGTAATAAATCTCTAAGTTCATCACGAAATAATTACTTAGCTAAGGGATAAACAATACACTCTCTATTTCCTTAGAAAGTCTCTAGATGCTTGCATCCTAAAATAATCATGCCAATTCTAATCATACGTAGAATCATCAAGCATATGAGTTTTAATATGTTGGAATTATTTTAGGCATTAAATAACTTTGATTAATATTTAATTATGATATTGCATTTTATTTTAAACAAATAAATTTATAATTCACGTTTTTTTACAGATGCGTGAATTTAAATGTAATTTCATAATTCAAATCTTAACCAAATCATGCAAAACTTGTACCTAAAATTAAGTTCAGGGTGTTATCTTTCCAACGAGCTTTTACACACCTAATTTTTAGTTCAAATGAGAGAGAACTAATAAAAAAAAAATGGTGCGCTGATACCATTTGTAAGGAACCTTGGACATCATCTATCTCCACATTGGTATGATATTGTCCACTTTGGGCCTAAGCCCTCATGGATTTGCTCTTGGGCTATACTGAAATGGCCTTATCCCAATAAAGATATATATGTCCATCCTTATATACCATGATCTTTTCCATTTCTAACCAATGTGGGACTTTGTTTGCACACCCAACAATCCTCCCATCGAACAAAGGACCACCTCCCCTCCCCTCAAACGATCATCCATACGTCCACTCTAGCCTAGGCCAACTCATCTTCAGCGTGTTGGGGCACATCCATGAAGACCGGAGCACACCGCCTATCTAACCGAGCACATTCACGGATCACGATCGGGACTCACCACCTTTTGTTCTGTATTCTGAGGATTCATCCACATGGCTAACTTTGGGGCATGGCTCTGATACCACTGTTGGGAAGCGGCCGTAAGTGCGCAACGGAAAATCAAGAAGAAATTATGATGCCGCTATCCATTTTCCCAAGACCCATTTATTTTGATTATTCTACAAGCCTAGGCATGTTACTATATATTCTAAGCATAAAAACTCATAAAACATGCAAATAACATAAACCTAAACATGCTAACTATCATAAGAACTCTAATTAAAATAAAGAAATAAAAAAGACTTACTTGAACTGAAGACTCCTTCAGTCCTCCCTCCAATCTACAAGCTTTTCTCGAACTCAGTAAGCTCTTCCATGTTTCAAAGAGCCACCCAAGTGTGTGGCCTCCAGAGGTGCGCACACCAAAGCCAAAATCAACGGCAAGACTACGCCTTGAGTGCACATGTATTTTTCCCTTGATGCTAGCCTAGGCAAATACCTCAAAACTTTTAACTTGAGGTTCCTCTATTCAATTAGATTTAAGGATCCTCAAAATCAGTGGCTTACTCTTAAACTTTAGAGTTGCTCACTTATATAAACCCAAGATATGAAAGGTTTGGTGTAAAAATTTATAAAAAATTCTTTGGGTTAATATAGGTGCTCCAAAGACAACAAAATTAATTAAGAATCCTATGTGGTATAAACACTAATTTAATCGTAGCCATTGGATCTTAATTTAGTGGTTTAATGAGATTATAAAACCCTAATAAGAGTTTGGGCCGAATTGGAATTCAAAACAAAAAACAAATAAATTTTTTTTAACTATTCATATTTTATTTATTTATTTATTCAAATTCCCAAAATACCCCTATCGCCATTCACCCATCTCTAAGCCACTATGGAACCTCATAAATGACTGTTCAATAATTAAACACATTGAACCATTTATGAACAATTCCTACAACAATCATATATGCTGTTAAATTTGAACTGTGCACTGTTAACCATTGATTTCGACTTTGTTGTGTATGACCTTTTGGGTTCCCCTCAAGTTGGACATGAAATGAATCGTGATAATTTAATCGAACATAAATTATCCTCCGATCAGATGGTCGTTCGTTTTCAATGACCAAGGTTGACATCTAGCAACATGCCAAGGCCCCCAAATAAGAAGGAAAGATATATACCCATTCTGTATGTGATTTACATATGATACGGTCCATTGCCTCACTTTATCCCCACCGTTTGACCTAGGGTATGGAAAATGTCTACCCATATAGTCAAAGGTATGATGTTGATAGTGTCATGAATCGTGCTAACCCAAGAATTTCACATGATTCTTCCACTGCGGCCACAGTCTCAAGCATTGATCACACATATCAACCCACGAACTGGAATACTACTCTTATAAGAAAATATTATCCGAGAGAGTGGCGATTCTCTGTTGTATCTTTACAAACTTCATGTGTTTCAACAAATGACCCAATCATACCCTTATGACCGGATCTTTTAAACCGGGGAAGGAGAATGTCAAAGTTATTTGATCCACACATAAGATTGTAAAGACCTTAAGTCTAAGGACTAGTCATACATTCGATACATGAAATTTTTCATAGACACATGGGATAAACACTCAATGTGAAAACTTTCGGCGGTCAGTTCAATGGACACGAGCAACTCATGCATCCATGTGATACACCAAGCGGACGGATCTTCACTTGTAGCCTATGAGATCGGCTACCCCACTTAAGGGCGGATCATATCATCATGCTAGTCTCTCCGCTTTGTGAACGCCCAGATTATTCACAAAACTATGACTAGGAACGTTTAAGAGTAATGATTCTCATAAGGCGTGGAAGTCATCATCTTATTACTCCAAGGGCTTTATTACAATGTTTGATGATTCATATAAGTTATGTAAGACACGTATAATAAAGATTTCCATTTTATTAATTAATGAAAATATTACAAATACATGTACATATAGCCCATCCACAAGTTGGGTATAGGGCATATCCCTAACAAGATTCAAATCTCAAACTTTTCAAGATTCGAATTTTCTACTTATACATATCATATACGTATTTGTAGAAACTAATGGAACCTTAATTAAAAGGACGAATTAGTGTTACTGGAGCATATTCCCAAGAGTATTGAAAATAATTTGGTAACACTCAATATCAAGCGAATCAAATCATATAAGATACGGTTTCTCCCACTGACCAATTCCATCACAATGGAATCGTAGAAGAGTAATATTGAGTAAGAATCACATTGATTAAATAACCTTAGAACTAATTGCCATAAATTCATATGTTTGATCATATCACACATCTTTGAACAATTCAAAGACTCACGATGAATTTTAATGATATAGTTTTCAAAACTTCAAATAGAATATCTTTGAACCAGTCAAAATATTCTATTCGCGTTTCATCATAAACATATTAAAAGTTCTTGAACCATTCAAGACGTTATGTGTTCTTTTAGAAACACGTTACTGAGTCATGACAATTCATTAACTAAGTTACGAGGTAAAGAAAACTATTCAAGGCAATTTCTAATTTATGAAACTACATACATCTAATATATTAGTTTAATAAATCTGTGGTCCAATGACGAGCATTGGTTAAATGAGATTTAATCACTTTCTGAATACAATATTCATTAAATGGATAAGGATATTTGGTGTGATCTCGTATCAGACCATCATTTACAATATAAAATAAGCATCTAATACTTAAGTGCTAAAATCTTATAAAACACTGTTCTAAGTTATTTAGTTAACCGTATATTTTTCTTAATGTTTATATCTACATCAATGACACTACTAGTTGTTTTAAAATATGTAATAATTGTTTATAAAGAACAAGTAACTATCCAATAGTCACAAGTTCTGATATCAAATATCAAAACAATCATTAAACAATATGCATCTCATTTCTTTAGCTTTATAATGTACCTTCAACTATTCACAACAATTGCAAATAATTGATTAGAAAATTGTGTCAGACATATTACCTCTAAAGGTAACTAAAGCCAAGAAACGCCATTATCAGATAAACAAATACCTAATGGGGTTTTCTTATTGCCAGTCAAGAATCTCGAGACATGAACTAATTCACGTCAATTCTTACTACATAAGAAACTATTCTTTTTAGAGAATTATATCTTAAAACATATATCTATTTAGATTTCCTAATGTGACTTAGTAATTAAGTCACTATCCATATTGATTTTATAAGAAAATCGGAACAACAGTTCCCGATGGTTATAACTAATCTAACAATATCCTAACCTACTCTAAATTTAGAACCTATTCTAGAAATCTGCAACCATAAAGAAAACCATAAAATATTTACAAATAATATGCATGCAGTGGATTAGAAGTTTTATTTATATCAACACATA
The DNA here is from genome assembly GCA_019454045.1 of Zanthoxylum bungeanum. Classification (NCBI taxonomy): domain Eukaryota; kingdom Viridiplantae; phylum Streptophyta; class Magnoliopsida; order Sapindales; family Rutaceae; genus Zanthoxylum; species Zanthoxylum bungeanum. Next base: position 21,423 of record SKCR01046530.1, read on the forward strand.
TAATAAGGAAAACATAAGCAGCGATTTTCATAATATTACACACTGCCTTAGTTATGGATTTTAAACCCAGTAGTGCCTCTCACTACTTTACATAATACCGTAATCCCAATGGACAACGGGAATTCAATGATTAAATTGAATTCTATAGTGAGAGGTGGACCCCATGAATATATTTCGACTCACAACTTTGGCACGTTCTCGCCTATGTATATTCATTAGGTAGACAACTCATTGTCAATCTCGTTTCTTATTGTGACAGTTTTGGCACGTTCACAAGGAGGCGTACCGAGGTTAAACTTGTCAATGATAAATTCAAGATACTTGCGTAGTCCTGACAGCTTTGGCACGTTCAGGATTTCTGCTTTCGCTTGAATTTATCTAGTATCACATATACATCTGGTATGGATAAATTTCTATCAACTACACCCTCACTACTTTGGCACTTTCTCGGATGCAGCCATAGAACAGATATCCAAAAACCGTATTGACAAAACGAACCAATAAATATGCATCCAATACATATTACTTTAAAAGCTTATTAATTAGGGATTTTCCGCAAAGATGTTACGTATTTAATTTAATCAAATTAAATAAATACAAGCATGCATAAAGCAAGAACAAAATTAAACATTGAATTTAAAGACATATTCATATCATGTGTTCAAGTTTAGACCTGCTCTGATACCATTTTTGTTGGGGTTTTGGGCCAAATACCCGGGTTATGTCGTCCAGTTGGATTTTAGATTATGCTTGTCCAATTCACATTTGCAATTCGTTGTAGGTGCTAAAGGAAAATAGACGGCTAAAATCTGGGGAGATGCAATTGCGATACGGGAGTGGCGACTATTTGGATACAGTTGCTGTAGGCTTATGCGAGATTCCCCTGCCCAGTGGGAGCCTTTTGTTGCATGACTGCTTTTTTTTTACCAAGATGTGTTGCGAACATTGTATCGCTTTTTATATTAGATACTAATGGCTATAATGTAAATATTAAGAATCGTTATTTGTATTTATATGATATATATAATGTTCGAATCCTTGTTTTTCCAAATGAGCATGGTCATTACATTTTACATACCTCACAAGATATCTTTAATGTTGGTATTAATAACGTAAAGTAGTTGATATAAATAATACTGAACTGTGGCATATGAGGTTGGGTCATATAGGCATGAAACGCCTATCCCAGTTGGTTAGGAATGGTTTGATACATGATCTTACCATTGAACCTTATCCAACTTGTGAATCTTACATTCTGGGTAAAATGACCAAAGCCCCATTTTCGGGTGTAGGACACCGATCCACTGACTTATTGGAACTAATACATTCTGATGTATGTGGTCCCATGAGTCAAACTGCTCACAGTGGTTTTTCCTACTTCGTTACTTTTACCGATGATTTGTCACGGTATGGTTATGTTTATTTGATGAAACAGAAGTTGAAAACCTTTGAAAAGTTCAAAGAATTCCGAAATGAAGTAGAAAAAAAATACTGGTAAATATATTAAATATCTTTGATCTGATCGAGATGGTGAATATATGAGTGGTGAGTTCACCGATTATTTAAAGGAGAATGGGATTCTCGCTCAATATACTCCTCCGGGTACTCCACAGCACAATAGAGTGTCCGAAAAGAGAAATCGGACTTTATTGGTTATGGTTCGATCGATGTTGAGTCTTATAGATTTTCCATATTACTTATGGGGATATGCTCTTTTAACTGCTGCACTTCTTTTGAATAAGATTCCTTCTAAGGCTGTTCCTACAACTCCATATGAGATATGGACTGGTATGAAACCGAATCTTAATTATGTTAAGATTTGGGGCTGTCCTGCCTATGTCAGGATGGCTCAGCCAGATAAGTTTTCGCCTCGAGGATAAAATTTTAGGTTTGTTTTGTTGAGTTTCAATCAAGTCCCAAGATCATAAATCATGCATAAAAATGAGTGAATACATCAAAGGAGTAAGGCGAAATCATTACTCACATAGATCGGTTTTGTTGCGATGAAGAACAAGATGCGTTTTCTGCCTCTCTCCATGCTCGGCAGTGGCTTCTTCAAGCAGTGGGCTGCTCGGTTTTGGCCTCCAAAGTCCCTCCAAGAATCGGCCATGTGAGACTCCATTGAAGTTCCAAGCTTCAAGCTTTTCCATGCTCATAATTTGTTTCCCTATCACCATAATATAACCCATGTGTGTGCTAGCACTACTCTTCTTAATTTGCTTCTCAAAATTTCGGTCAAACCAGAAAATTTTGTGAAGAAATCGGCTTGAAGCCGTGAGAGGGAGAAGAGAGAAAGATGAAGGGTTTTTGGCTCCAAAAGCCTAAAACCGTGAATCACACAAACAAGAGAGAGAAAGTGATGATTTTTATATATCATTTTATTTTTCTTTATTTACCAAGTAATATAAAATAAAAGGATATACAAAACTTTAATTAAAAAGTCAAAAAGCAAAAAGCAAAAGCTTTCAACTTTTCACCCATCACTTCTACTTTTTACATCAAGTCACTTCACTTTAATAAAGTGACAACATATCATATCACATCACTTAAAGTGACAAGTGATTTGACAATTGATGTGACTTGCGTGTCGCGTTCGAATTCGAAATGCGAATGCGCTCGCAATCAATCTCGGGCTCGGGTTCGCTAATTCCAAATTAACGAATTTTCCGTCGCGTCGTAATTAAATGATTACGCCTAGCGAAATCACTATTCACGTCGCTAACGAATTAATTCTAAATTAATTCGTTCGCTCGAATTAAAATCCAATTTTAATTTCGCGTCGAAATCCAATTTCTAATAATATATCAAATATATTATTTTATCGATTAATTCCAAATTAATCGTTCTCTCTCTTTAATTAATATTTTATCCCAGATAAAATATCTCCGCAATTAATCCCAGATTAATTCTCTCTCTCTTCTAATTAATCCTAGATTAATTAAAGTGCGAGTTATACATCATCGGTGAATCTTCAGGAAGCGACCCATGAGATCTCCGGATATGTTGGCAGTAAATACGGTCGTCGGACTATCCGAAGACGTAAGCACCTCGTACTATGTTTATACCGATTTACAAGACAAGGTTGGCTTCTAGCAAAGCGCCATGCCTACCCAATTCTCCAGAAATATTCTTACATGAATATATAGATCTATATCAAGCGTAGTATACCGTAGTATTGTGTATATCGGCCCAGTATCGGATAGTCACGTGCTAGGGCTGGGGCTGGATAAGTGTCTGCCCCGTCCGAAGCACATGTCAGATGTCTGGTAACTAGTCTCTATAATCAGATATTCATGACCTGGTCATAATATCATGATTGGATGCGCATCACTCAATAGCACTAGTACCGTATCCTGCGTGACATCATCTCCACTATGACTGAAGTGATACTTCCGTCTTGACATCACACCCAATACACTACGACTCTCTGATAAACCCAGAAATGGTGTACGCAGAACCGGTTAAAGCCCTGTACCACCAAGACCAAAATCTATCGATTATCGTAAGTATTAGCGATGCAAGTCTCAGGTTAAGACTATACACACCTACCTTGATTTCGGCCTCCCATAGACACATAGTCATAATACCAATGGGATTCCGAGGGGTCTATCCAGAGCGAAGCTGTTTCCCGTACCATCGGTGAAACACGATCTCCTATCGCACTTGCATAAATATCCAATACTTATATATATGAGAACTATGCCGTTGTGCCCTTACAACGCGCACAAGTGCAATACTAGCCTATTCCGCATTATCGATGTCCTGTCTCGATAATACTCCGGCTAGGGATATTTAATGATTAATCCTTCGGGGATTGATACTGTCTCATATCATTCTCAATCCAGGAACTAATCATATGGACCTCTCTTCATTTATACATTTATGGTGATCTAATCACAAATGATGAGAGTGCAATTTCCTTGTCACATAGTTAATTTGTACAACAACACCGTGATCTGTACAAATAGTGACGCTATGGGTCATTTTGTCCAACAATCTCCCCATTGGCACATAGCCAGTCACTCGAGTGTCTAACACCCGAACTATGTACGGTTCGCTCAAATTGCTGAGAAAAGATTTTCGTCAGCGGATTTGTTTGATAATCGTCTGACGTGATTTATACGATCATCACATCGCCACGATGTGTGATCCGAACGAATCAGATGATATAGAAGTATATATCTGGATCGTCGACGAGACCTTTAATTCCTTAGCCTGTGCTGACGCCTAGCTCAGCTGCTAAAAGAACTATATCTAATCTAATTAGATTTATTTTCGATCCAAATGGCTTCTATTGCTGCCTCAGCTGCAGCAATAATCCGCATTTGTTGTTTATTCGGCAACAATTATCTTGCTCGGAATATTTCCAGCTCACTGTCCCGTTATTCAAACTTTATAGTAACGTAGTAGTGTTTAATTGTTTGGAAACTTGCAGCGGTGATCCCAGTCACTTCAAGTTGTGCTTCTCCATAGTTTAAGACAACATCTTTAGTTCTCTCAGATACTAACAGATGTTCTTAATGTTCAATCCAGTGACTATCACTTGGATTGACCTGATCGTGACTCCATATGCTCGAAGCGTATGAGACACCCTATCAAGTACATTTTAAATGTACAATTTCCCAGAGAGTGTTAACAACTCAAAATCTATCCAGTAGATCTTTATTCCTTGAATAAAGGTTGTTACTCCCCAGAATTCTACGGAGAATTTCTTATGAAAGCCAAGCTTTCACCGATTGCTTTATGGGAATTTCATTGTCAGTGCCATCTCCCACTAACCTCCTTATATACACAAGAATTATTTCGTTTTAAGTCAAATCATAAACCATTATGATTATTTCAAAACGTCAGTTCCAAGAAACTTTTGCTCGTTTCAATCCAAACATGGATCGAATAACCCACAAACCTTGTTTGTCGGTTATACAAAATCGTCAGGATGTTGTAAGCATCCTCCAAAAGGTTTCATTTTCAGGAAAGCGATTTTGATCTATAACTGACACATTTCATAAATGAAATACGCAGTTATCAACAAGCATCTTCAAAATGGATTTACCATGGCAACAGGTAAAAGGTTGAACCGTTATTAACACAATGTTGATAACGATACCTTTCCGTCAAAAGACCGGCTTTGTACGTTGGTATGTTGCCTTCCATGTATGTCTTCCCTGAAGACGTTTAATGTACCATAGGCACAATGCCTTGTGGTACAACAAAGTATCCAAAATAGTTGTTATACATGGAATCCATTTCGGATTCATGACACTTTGTCATAATAGGGAGTCGATACCTTGTATCACTACCTCATACGTAATCAGTTGTGTACCTTAAAAGATTAACATCTTTATGAGGTGAGATCAGAAACCCATACCCCAGGTTGTTTTCTGACTCTCTCTGATCTACGCGGTTTCTTGTGTATTGAAGATTAATGGTATAGATTCATCATAGATGAACTATTTGTGTTCCATTAAGGACTTCGTGCCTTGAACAGTATTACTCCGATTTTCATCGAGTATCACTATCCTCCCACTGACCACTGCATATCGGTATTCCTCTCAGGAAAAACCGCATGGTGAGCAACAATCACATTGTTCTCACGTGAGATTTACAAGTACTATACTTAAGGTTTCCATTAGGATAACCTATATAGGCACTGTTCCAATTTGGGTCTTTCAGTTTGGTATCATCCAAACGCTATGCCTGGCATACCCAAATTACTAGAAATGAGAAACCCCGTTTCTTTCCTGTTCATTTCCTAATATGTAATCTGTGAAACAGATTATTATGGAACCTTATTCTAAATAAGTTATTGCACTGTTAAAACTTATTCGTTGAAGGAAATGGTAGCTCAGAGCGACTCTTGATTAATCTTATCATGTCTAACATGATTCGGTTAATCCGTTCGGACACACCGTCACTTTGACGTGTTCCGGGAGGAGTCCTCATTTGAAAGAATACTATACTCTTTCAAGTACATATGAAACTTACTGCTTAAGTATTTTCCAATACGGTCTTACCGTGGCGGCATAATACTATAGCCGATCTGTTTGTCTATTTCGTGTCGAAACTCTAAAAGTTTCTGATTTGTGTTCTTCAAAAGAAACACATAACCATAACGTGATGCCACATCCGTTTTAGGGTCACGAAATATTCATGTTCACATCTAGCCTAGCTAGATATGGGCCCACTTACTTCACCATGAATAGGGCTAACAGATCGGTGGCCCTTTTACTATTACCAAGCAAATAGTATTTTAGGTACTTTACCTAATAAACTAGATTCGCAGACCTTATTTGAATAGTCAAATCAGTCCTAGTACCCACTCTTCAAAAGTGTGGATATACAAGTCTCGTTAAATTGTGTCCTAGACAACAATGCCACAAATAAGTCTCTATTGATCAAATCAATTTGAGCTATTTATTTGTCATTTTATATGTTTGAGATTTTATTTATATTCAAAATATAAATTCTGTTATTTACATCTAATGTATTTATCTCAGTATCAACTTTATATAATAAAACACTTAGTGTTCTATAATATAAAGTTTTATCCGCAACGGATTAAACACTGATATAGAGATAATGTCTCTAGTCAAACTAGTTACATTATAACAGTTCCTAATTTAAGTACACACCCGAAGGGTAGTTCCTAAACTTAGGTATCTACGGTCGAAAACAGCGACTTTCGTCCCGTTTCCGATTCGCAGAGCAATCTCAGCTTGAAGTCAGTATCCTGCTCAAAGCAGATTCTGAACATCAATACATATATTTTATGTACCACACTAAGTATTTAAAATCTAATTTCAATACTAGCTGTGAACATAACTAAGACAAACATTTTCAAAGTAAGAGCCTTGCCCTTTCTTTAATTCCTTCGTGTCTGCCATATCAAAATAGTAGTCACTTTGGGATATGTCTATTATCCTTTTCAATATTTCAGAAACCTTAAGCCAAGCCTTGGGTTTTTAGAATATCGAAATGATGTGCACCTCATGCTACATGCCCAATTGCAAAATTTGACTTTATCTCCTCTAGAATAGTCAATTAATTCTCCAAGAATTATAAATTGCAATTTTAATACTTCTTAAATCTAAAATTAGATTTATGACAAGTATTAAATTAAGCACTAAAGTCATCATCACATAAATCTTCCAAAGATTTTATGCTCTACTTATTTTGCTTAATTTTGGGATTAAGGTATAATAAGTTATTTTATCAAATAAGTAACCTATTATTTATTCCCAATTTGAAAATTAAATTATTTAAAATATTTTAATCCCAGATTATTTTAAATATCCAACTTTTCAATTTTATCTTGATTACAATAGTCCAACTATTTAATCAACGATTAGTGGTACTATATATATTATAATGATTATAATAGTCCAACTATACAATCAAATATAATCCAAATTAATTAACCTCAATTTCATTGATTACTATAATCCAATTATAAAATCAACTGTAAACTGAAATTAATTAATTCATATATATTGATTAATATAATCCAATTATATATAATCAAGTATAATACAGTCCAACTGTTTATTAATAAAACAATTTAAATATTAGTCCACTAACATTTAATCTAATGACAAAATAATTTAAATGAGCGCGTATGGCGAGTAATTGAACGAGTATTGCAAATTCAATTCTTGCCTCCCACTATTTTTTCGTCGAGCCTCTAACCCCCTGTCGAGTACTCGGGAAACCGTGTTTCCTAGTGGGCTAATATCCCGTTAAATACACACAATCTTGACTTTGGCCAACAAATTGTATGATAATTAACTAGGTAGATCTCGAAGATCAATTGGATCTCATCCAATTCCTAATCCAGTAGGCGGATATCCAAATCCTAAACATATATCTTATATATGCCAATACATCCAATGTATTACCTAACATTTTTCCTCTGAATCAACTAAGCCTTGGCTTTGGCACAACAAACCTAGTGATCCCAGTCAAGCGCGACCCATTGGACATAGAAAGTTTCGTAAATCATGTCGATGGACAAGAAGTGGTATTGACTTTGGCCAACAAACCACAACTTGGACAAGACACCGATATGGAACAAAAACTTTCGTGATTCAAACACATCTTTGACGGACAAGGGCTTGACTTTGGCCAACAACCCAATGCCATCTCGGATCTTGAGTGAGAATCACTCAATGGAAGGAAAAACACTTGATATTGAGGCGAGGGTTTTTTCGCGTGCAATTGGCTACCAATTTATTATCTTTGTTAAGGTCTCATCATCATACACCCTTAAACATGCATTCTAAACACATAATAAAGCGCATATGTAAAATAATAATGATATGCGGATGGATATTTTACACATTGATCCTAGATCAAATCTCTCTCACTTTCTCTCTCCCTCCCCTAGCACAAATATTTCTTTCTACCCGTTACACTACACTTCTAAAGAAACCTCATTTTACATGGAGGGGAATAGGTGAGAAGAGAATACAAAGAAATATGAGATAAGGCTGGAACAACGCAGGTCCAATTTAATAAATCAAATTTATTACAACAATTTCTAAAAATCGCCCCACCCGGCTAATATCCATCCGATATACATTATTCAAACATCACAACCATTATTCATACAAGCATGTTATCAATCAATCAATCAATAATTAATCTTGATAATTAGTGATCATCCAATGTTCAAACAAAGATTTGATTTGTTCGAGTCAAACTCGTATTGCGAACACGTACTCAAAGTACGATTTTTCTACTAATTAAATTAAATTACATGATTAAATCCAATTTAATACGTATTTAATTCTAATTCATTATTTAATTCCAAATTAAATATTACACTTTTATAAAAATTAACCTTTAACTACTTAAATTCCAAATTATATCGTTACGGGTCTCTCAAAGCCCGATTAATATCCCATATTAATTTAATTAAAGTCCAATGGGCTTTTAATTAATTTCTTGAGGCGTGGACTTTTGGTCACTCGGGTCAAACCCGCAACCAAAGTCCAATCCGGGAGTTATCCCATAGCCCATAAATTAATTTAGGCCCATTAGGCCCAATTAACGTTAAAGGTTCATTAGTCGCATTTGGGCCTTTTGGAAGCGGTTTTGGGCCTAATTGGATCCAACCAATTTTGGCCCTAAACCAACTTTGTACAACAAAGTCCAATAAACCCAATAACAACTTTGAAAGCCCAAATCAATTTTAAAGCCCAATAATTTAATTTCAAAAATTCCAAATTTTCAATTAAATTACCTAAAGTGTATAGCATTATTAATTACCCACCAATCAAAGTTTCCAAACCTAATTTGTCCAATTAATCATGCTTAACATCAATTAATCATGTCCAACATAATTAATCAAAATCAAACCCAATTTCATGCTTCAAGTGTCTCGGCCATAAGGGGAAATTAGTCCAAATCACATTCAATCCAATTGAACCAAATTAAACATAAATTCAACATCCCTCAATGATTTCCAAGTCATCCAATGAACAAAAAATCAAAAATCCAAGACATTAGGGCACTTGCCAAATTCGGCCATCACAAGCAAATTGGGGAAAAATTGTTCCAAACACTTTTCATCAAATTGATCTAATCAATCATCAATTAAACAACATTTAAGCATTCTAAATCATCCAATTCATTAAACATGCTCAAAATCAAGTTTACCCAATTTGTCATGCCCAAAATTTAGGGAAAAATGGATCCACCAAATTTCATGAAATTGATTATGCACAACATCAATTCAACCTCATTCAAGCATACTATACTAAACAATTTAATCATTTGATGCTCAAATTGAGTTTACCCAAATTAAAGTTTTGACCAACAATAAGCAAATTGGGAAAATCAATCCAATTAATTTTTCATCAAATTGATTACATATAACTCTATTTATTCATAAAACAAGCATTCTTAAACAAAAAATTTGTTAAAATCATGCTTAAATCAAAAAGCCCCAAATTTTGCTCAAGAACCCTAATTCGTTTTATGCAACCAATAGCTCAAGATACCATTTGTTGAGTTTCAATCAAGTCCCCAAGATCATAAATCATGCATAAAAACGAGTGAATACATCAAAGGAGTAAGGTGGAATCTTACTCACATAGATCGTTTTTTTTTGCGATGAAGAAACAAGATGCCTTTTTGCTGCCTCTCTCCATGCTCGGCAGTGGCTTCTTCAGCAGTGGGCTGCTCGGTTTTTGGCCTCCAAGTCCCTCCAAGATCGGCCATGTGAGACTCATTGAAGCTCCAAGCTTCAAGCTTTTCCATGCTCATAAATTCGTTTCCCATATCACCATAAAATAACCCATGTGTGTGCTAGCACTACTCTTCTTATTTGCTTCTCAAAATTTCGGTCAAACCAGAAAATTTTGTGAAGAAATCGCTTGAAGCCGTGAGAGGGAGAAGAGAGAAAGATGAAGGGTTTTTGGCTCCAAAAGCCTAAAACCGTGAATCACACAAACAAGAGAGAGAAAGTGATGCTTTTTATATATCATTTTATTTTTCTTTATTTACCAAGTAATATAAAAAAAGGATATACAAAACTTTAATTAAAAAGTAGTCAAAAAGCAAAAAGCAAAAGCTTTCAACTTTTCACCCACCCATCTCTACTTTTTACATCAAGTCACTTCACTTTAATAAGTGACAACATATCATATCACATCACTCAAAGTGACAAGTGATTTGACAATTGATGCGACTAGTGATTTGACGCTTGATGTGACTTGCGTATCGCGTTCGAATTCGAAATACGAATGCGCTCGCAATCAATCTCGGGCTCGGGTTCGCTAATTCCAAATTAACGAATTTTCCGTCGCGTCGTAATTAAATGATTACGCCTAGCGAAATCACTATCCGTCGCTAACGAATTAATTCTAAATTAATTCGTTCGCTTCGAATTAAAATCCAATTTTATTTTCGCGTCGAAATCCAATTTCTAATAATATATAAAATATATTATTTTATCGATTAATTCCAAATTAATCGTTCTCCTCTCTTTAATTAATATTTTATCCCAGATAAAATATCTCCGCAATTAATCCCAGATTAATCTCTCTCTCTTCTAATTAATCCTAGATTAATTAAAGTGCGAGTTATACATCATCGGTGAATCTTCAGGAAGCGACCCATGAGATCTCCGGATATGTTGGCAGTAAATACGGTCGTCGGGCTATCCGAACACGTAAGCACCTCGTACTATGTTTATACCGATTTACAAGACAAGGTGGCTTCTAGCAAAGCGCCATGCCTACCCAAATTCTCCAGAATATTCTACAGGAATATATAGATCTATATCAAGCGTAGTATAATACCGTAGTATTGTGTATATCGGCCCAGTATCGGATAGTCCGTGCTAGGGCTGGGGCTGGATAAGTGTCTGCCCCGTCCGAAGCACATGTCGGATGTCTGGTAACTAGTCTCTATAATCAGATATTCATGACCTGGTCATAATATCATGATTGGATGCGCATCACTCAAGAGCACTAGTACCGTATCCTGCGTGACATCATCTCCACTATGACTGAAGGGATACTTCCGTCTTGACATCACACCCAATACACTACGACTCTCTGATAAACCAGAATGGTGTAACGCAGAACGGTTAAAGCCCTGTACCACCAAGACCAAATCTATCGATTATCGTAAGTATTAGCGATGCAAGTCTCAGTTTAAGACTATACACACCTACCTTGATTTCGGCCTCCCATAGACACATAGTCATAATACCAATGGGATTCCGAGGGGTCTATCCAGAGCGAAGCTGTTCCCGTACCATCGGTGAAACACGATCTCCTATCGCACTTGCCATAAATATCCAATACTTATATATATGAGAACTATGCCGTTGTGCCCTTACAACGCGCACAAGTGCAATACTAGCCTATTCCGCATTATCGATGTCCTGTCTCGATAATACTCTCCGGCTAGGGATATTTAATGATTAATCCTTCGGGATTGATACTGTCTCATATCATTCTCAATCCAGGAACTAATCATATGGACCTCTCTTCATTTATACATTTATGGTGATCTAATCACAATGATGAGAGTGCAATTCCTTCCTTGTGTCACATAGTTTAATTTGTACAACACAACAACACCGTGATCTGTACAAATAGTGACGCTATGGGTCATTTTGTCCAACAGGTTTGATAATCTTTCAAATACGAAAGGATATTTTTTCTATGATATCGAGCATCGAAATGTGTTCGTAGCTCGCTTCCAAAATTTCTAGAGGTAGAATTTTGTGTCTGAAGGAGGAATCATAGACAGGTTGAACTTGATGAAGTACAAACCTGGAACAAACGAACTAGTGGAGGAACCTGAAGTTCAAATAGATGAAGAGCCTTCCAACAAACACACTCTCAGTAGGTCCCAAAAGGTGTCTAGACCTCCTGAACGCTTGTATTTGATACAAGAAAATAGTCTAGATGTTCTCTTAATTGAAGAGACTGACCCTTACACCTATAGAGAAGTGATGTTGGACATCGACTCCGTGAAGTGGCAAGAGGCCATGAAATCTGAGTTAGACTTTATGCATCAGAATCAAGTTTCAGACTTGGTTCCGCTTCCTGAATGAATTGTTCCGATTGGCAGTAAATGGGTTTACAAGAGGAAGCGTGGGCCTGACAGAAAGGTTGAAACCTTTAAGGCCAGACTGGTAGCTAAAGATTACACGCAGCGACCTGGTGTCGACTATAATGAAACTTTTTCGCCAGTCGCGATGCTAAAGTCTATAAGGATTTTATTAACTATTGTTGTTTACCATGATTATGAGATTTGGCAAATGGATGTCAAAACGGCTTTTCTAAATGGGTTTCTTGATGAAGAAATCTATATGGAACAGTCGGAGGGTTTTGTATCCAGCGAAACCTCAGACATGGTTTGTAAGCTTAAGAAGTCCATTTATGGACTTAAGCAAGCTTCGCGAAGTTGGAATCTTCGATTCGACGAGATTATTAGATTGTCTGGTTTTCTCAATAATACTAAAGAATCATGTGTGTACCAGAAGGCCAGTGGGAGTATGATAGTATTTTTGGTCCTCTATGTTGATGACATCCTAATCATTGGGAATGATATATGAATGATGCAAGGTGTCAAAGCTTACCTCTGTAAGAATTTCTCCATGAAGGACCTGGGTGAAGCTTCTTATATCTTGGGTATAAAGCTCTATAGAGATAAAGAAAGGAAGCTTATTGGGTTATCCCAATCAACGTACATAGATAAGATCTTGAACGGTACAATTTTTCTAACTGTAAGACAGCAAACATACCGTTCAGACATGGCATTCATCTTACGAAGAAGATGTGTCCGCAAACAGAAGATGAGAAGATTAGAATGTCTAATCAGCCTTATGCTTCGTGTTTGGGTAGCATAATATATGCTATGTTATGTCTGAGGCCTGATATTAGCTACGCGGTTAGTGTAACCAGTAGATATCAGTCCAATCCACGAAATGACCATTGGATGGCCGTTAAACATATCCTGAAGTATCTTAAAGGTAATAAGGATAAGTTTATCATTTATGGAGGAAATGAACTGCACGTTAATGGGTATACGGATTCTGATTTCCAATCGGATCCCGATGATAGAAATTCTACATCGGGATTCGTATTTACCCTTAATAGAGGTGCAGTTTGTTGAAAAAGTTCCAAACAAGGGTCTACAGCTGATTCCACCACAGAGGCAGAATATATTACCGCTTCTGAAGCTGCAAAAGAAGCTGTTTGGCTTAAGAAGTTTATCACAGAATTGGGAGTTGTCCCGAGTATCGAGAATCCGATTTCGTTATATTATGATAATATTGGTGCCATTGCACAAGCAAAAGAACCGAGAGCGCATCAGAAATCGAAGCATGTGGAACAAAAGTACCATATTATTTGAGAGATTGTGTCGCGAGGTGACATTGTCGTGTGCAAAGTTCCCAGTGAAGATAATTTAGCAGTCCCACTCACGAATGCCATACCTCCGAAGTTATTTGATAAGCATGTGGAGTCGATGGGTATTAGATACAATCGATATTGGCACTAGAGCAAGTGGGAGATTTTGTTAGGGTTGGTGCTCTGAGTACCAATTTTTTATGTATTTCCTTGTAAATACTCTTGTATATATTTTATTAATGAATAAAATATACAGTTTCTGTAATATAAATTCTTTTATTATATGGTAAGGACGTAAATGACCATAGAGTGATTGGTTATGATACAATTGCAAAAGCGTCGCAACTGACATTGAGTAGTATCATAACAGTATCATTCTTTAACTGTTTTCTAGTCAAAGTTTATAATTACTTGGTCAGTAAGTAAACCCTCTGAGACCGGTACGTGTCGTATATTGGAATGTTGGATTCTAATGATTTCTCGATGAACCATGAGTATTGAGAGACTCATATATACACGTAAGTGTTTATATCGGATAAACATTGAACGACTCGCCCAAGATTCTTAATAGATGGTACACCAACGTCAATAAGAATCTTCTCGGGTTGATTGAGCATAGTGTTCCTCCGACTTGAGGTACCACTGTAGATGTATGAGGTATCCTCCACACTTTGATGGCAGTCACGTCACCGATCTATTTAGATTAGACCTTCGCCTGTTCGTTGTGTGTGGATTGATCCTCACGATATCATGTGTGTATCAAGATAGGATCCGTCAGTTCTGTGTATAGAGCATAGGTATCCATTATGGAATTAGCAATCTGTTAAATCCATGGGCCCGTGGTACACTGTAGAAATCAGTTCTACGTGTTATTTAAGAGATTGCTAATAGATTCATCGATGAGATTATACCTAAAGAGATTTGACGTTTATATCTATATCTCTGGGATAATCCGGATACCTTTGACGGAAAAATTATACATATGCGGTGACCTCGATCTGTATGGTTCAGAGATTTTATCCGTGTTCATCATAATTTACGGGAGGGTAGATTATGGACACAAAATTGGATTTCGTGACGGATATGCCTGAACCTAGAGAGTCTCACTAATGAGATATACTTGTTCGGCACTAGGGCAACATTTATAAATAATATTGATTATTTATAAGTCGTTTAATGGTTAAACGAAGATACATGCTTTTGAGATCTTTTCGGCCATTTATTAAATGTCGAATTGTGATATTTGACATTTATTGTTAATATATGTATTTTGATTATTTAATGTAAATATAATACATATATTTGAGATATTTGTATTTAATTATTTAATTATTCAAATGTTGAATAATTGAATTAATTAAATATTTAATATCTTATTTACTTATTTAGATAAGATAAATGACATTTCTTTATTGGATAAAGTGGACCTTTTTGATTGGTTAAATTGGCATGATTTAATTGGTTGTAATGTGATAAACATTAATTTGATTAATGTTTTTACACCACAAAATAATTAAATCAATTTCCAATTAATTAAAACAAAATTGAAAAATTGTGGCCATGTTTTTTCCTCAAATAATCGGTCATTTAGGGAAATTATAAAAGGCCATTTTTTTGTTTCAATATTCTACAAACCCTAAAAATAAAATACAAAGTGAGGAAAAGAGAAAATGAAGAAAAAACCTTGGAAATCAAGCATTTTTATAAGTTTTTTCTTACTTTTCTTTACATGAAAAATGTTTCTAGCATACTAAGCTTCAACATGTGTAGCCTAGTTTGTTCTCAACTCTTTTATGAAAGTGATTTGATGATTTGGGGCTTGATTGAAAGATGAAATCATGTATAATTAATTAGAATGCTTAAAATGGTTTATAAAGCTTTCTTTTGCCATTTTGATGGCTAGTTGCCATTCTAGAGTCTTTTAGCCACTCATGTTTGACCTATAATTGTTCTTGAGCTATTTCATGATGGTGAGGCTTGATTGGTGTTGTAAGAATTGAATTAAAGACTTGAATTTGATTAATTTGGTGTTATTTTAATTTTGGGAATTTTTGGATTTGATCTTGACATATTTTGAACAAAAGGGACCAAATTACAAATTCTTGAAAATTGAGGGACCATTTGGAAATAATGGAAAAATTATTTTCTTGAGTTCAAAAATTGTAATTTCATGTATAAGACATGAACAAATCATTTTGGAATTGATTTGGAATCAATTAGAATTGTATTTGACAATTTTGGACTAAAATGATTAAAATTCAAAGTTTTGGGGAAAAATGGTAAATTCTGAAAATTCTAATTTTTGGGTAATAATTTCAGTTTTAAGTATTGAGTAATTGAAATAAATTAGTTTATTTTAATTACCCAAGAAAATTAATTGAAATCGGAAAATTTTGATTTCCGTGATCCGCTGCGTTTACCCGAATTACCACCCGAAACCCCAAAACATGCGACCAAGCCTTGAAAATAATAGAAACATGTATGTGAAGGGTAAGCACAAGATATACTAAAGGTTTTTATCACACTCATGCACATAGAGCATCAAGAAAAATAAAAGCATATTACACATGCATAAATATATATCCTACTTACTAGAATCACATGCAAGAAGCTTTTCATGCTCTAACAAGCCAAAAAAAATATTTTTTTGATCTTTTTCATTATATATATATATATATATATATATATTGTATTTTTTCATTTTTAACCCAAAAACAAGAAAAGACACAACAAGACTTGTCGATATCCAATGGTACGTGGAGTTGTATCCCAAGTGCGGATCATATTACCGGCATTTCGGAATCGTCTATGAAATTTATGTCCAGGTTTCCATCCCATATACCAAGGGACATATAACAAAAACAAAATACACACCCATATGCAGTGAAAAGAAAATAAACATGCAAAAACATAAAACACACGCGCGCACACATGAAATGGGAAGACAAATGCAACTTCTAAGAAAAGTTACACCGAAGTGCACTCTTATCATGCCTATCAAGGCTTTCAGAAGTAGATGGGAAGTTATCTTGCTTCCTCATCCAAACAGTCTTAGGAATCTCTTCCACTTGAGAATTCCTAGTCAATACAACAAGTTTCCTACTAAGGAATTGTGTTTGTTTGGTTATTGCAGAAACTTGAGATATTAGATTTGAGGAATCAAATCTAGGTGACACACTCTTAGGTCTTTTCTTATATTTGTGCAGCATAAAGCACTTAGGCCTAATGTGTCATGCCTTGCCACAATAATGGCATACATGCACAAACCTCGGATGAGAGCGAGGTTTACCCACCACACCTCTAGATCGAGGTTGGGACATAGGACGAGGAACATCATGAGGTATCACATGACTGCACTCAACATGCTTCTTACATAAGTCATGTTTAAGAGGGACATGCACAACTCTAGATGATGACGCCTTATCGCAATTAGGCTCAACACTAATCCCTAACATGCGGTTTAGTTTTTATTCCCACTAGAAAATACAGACAGCTTGGTTCTAGAATCTTCAAGTTCAGTTTCTAAAATTTTGACTCTATCAACTAGACCTCTATTCCTCTCATTGAGGTCATCAATCATCAAAAGGTTGTGCTCAAACTTAGCTTGAGCTTTATTCTGTTCTAGCTCTACTTCCTTCAGCCTCTTATTGACCTCTATATTCGCCTTCTTGATAGCTAGACTCTCATTAAATAGTTCAGTGCATGCTACCTGAAGACTATCCTCATCAATTGACTCATCGTGAGAGAATTCCAAATTAGCATCACTAACATTATCCTCTCTCACACCAGTCACACTAGCAGAAAAGGCTATAAAATTACTCTTGTCTTTAGGAGACTCGTCAGAAGTATAGTCACCTTCTGAATCACTAAGAGATGCTGCCATGTCTTTCTTACCCTTAGATTTTAGGTAAGTGGGATACTTAGATTTAATGTGCCCAAAACCTTCACATTCATGGCATTGAATACCACGGGGTTTGCTACGCATATCCTCTCTAGACTCTCTCATACTATACCTACTCTCTATAGGCATATTCTCTTTATCCCTATCACGGTCAACCTTCTTAAGCTTAAGAAATTTCTTAAACCTCTTTGCAAACATGGCTAGATCTTGATCCATGAGGGTATAATCATCATCACTTGACGGATCATGAATAACTTCCTTCGCGATCTTCATCGCTATAGTCTTGGACTTTTTATAACCAGGAAGTTTCTTTTCATACATCTGTAGCTTTCCTACGAGGTACTCTAATCTAAGATGATCTAAGTCATTACTCTCTTAAATGGCTGTAATCTTGGGTAAGAACTTTTCAGACAGGGATCTCAAGATTTTCCTCACTATCTTATTGGTAGGAATAATCTCACCTAGGTTAAAACTTGAGTTAACGATGTCGTTAATCTCAGCAGAAAACTCATCAAAGGTCTCATCGTCTTTCATTCTAGCGACCTCAAACCTGGTAGCAAGATCATGCAGTCTATTATTTTTAACAGACAATTTGCCCTCATGCACAGTCTGCAGGATGTCCCAAGCATCATTGACAATTTCACACATGGAAAAAACTCCTAAATTCAGCAGAGCAAACAGTCCCATGAATGGCATTAATTGCCTTACTGTTCATGTTGCTAGCATCAAATTCATCCTTAGTCCATGTCAGTTTTGTTGGGAAGCGGTCTTGAGTACACAGCGGAAAATCAAGAAGAAATTATGATGTCGCTATCCCTTTGCCCAAGACCCATTTGTTTTGATTATTCTACAAGCCTAGGCATGTTACTATATATTCTAAGCAGAAAAACTCATAAAACATGCAAAGAATATAAACCTAAACATGCTAACTATCATAAGAACTCTAATTAAAATAAAGAAAGAAAAATACTTACTTGAACTGAAGACTCCTCTAGTCCTCCCTCCAATCTACAAGATTTTCTCGAACTCAGCAAGCTCTTCCACATTCCAAATAGCCACCCAAGTGTGTGGCCTCCAAAGGTGCACACACCAAAGCCAAAACTCAACGACAAGACTACGCCTTGAGTGCACGAGTATTTTGCCCTTGGTGCTAGCCTAGGCAAATACCTTAAAACTGTTAACTCGAGGTTCCTCTAGTCAATTAGACTTAAGGATCCTCAAAATCAGTGGCTTACTCTTAAACCTTAGAGTTGCTCACTTATATAAACCCAAGATATGAAAGGTTTGGTGCAAAAATTTGTAAAGAATTCTTTGGGTTTATATAGGTGCTGAAAAGACAACAAAATTAATTAAGAATCCGATGTGGGATAAAAGCTAATTTAATCTTAGCCATTGGATTTTAATTTAATGGTTTAATGAGATTATAAAACCCTAATAAGAGTTTGGGCCGAATTGGAATTCAAAACAAATAACAAATAAAAAAAATTACTATTCATATTACTATTCACTTTTTTTATTTTATTTATTTATTCCAATTTCCAAAGTGCCCATATCGTCATTCACCAATCCCTAAACCAATATGGAACCTCATAAATGATCTGTTCAATAATTAAACACATTGAACCATTTATGAACAATTCCTACAGCAATCATATATGCTGTTAAATTTGTATTGTGCACTGTTAACCATTGATTTCGACTTTATTGTGTGTGCCCTTTTGGGTTCCCCTCAAGTTGGATATGAAATGAATCGTGATAATTTAATCGAACATAAATTATCCTCCGATCAGATGGTCATTCGATTTCAATGACCAAGGTTGACATCTAGCAACATGCCAAGGCCCTCAAATGAGAATGAAATATATATACCCATTATGTATGCGATTTACATAAGATATTGTCCCTCACCTCACTGTATCCCCACTGTTTGACCTAGGGTATGGAAAGTGTCTACCCATATAGTCAAATGTATTATATTGATAGTGTCATGAATCGTGCTAACCCAAGAATCTCACATGATTCTTCCGTTGCTGCCACAGTCTCAAGCACTGATCACACATATCAACCAGCGAACTGGAATACTACTCTTATAAGAAAATATTATCCGAGAGAGTGGTGATTCTCTGTTGTATCTTTACAAACTTCATGTGTTTCAAAAAATGACCCAATCATACCCTTATGACCGGATCTTTTGAACCGGGGAAGGCGAATGTCAAAGTTAATTGATCCACTCATAAGATTGTAAAGACCTCAAGTCTAAGGACTAGTCATACAATCGATACATGAAAGTTC
>SKCR01046531.1:0-60171 GCA_019454045.1 Zanthoxylum bungeanum
TTGTGGGTTGTGATTGTAGCCTATAAAAGGCTTGTTCTCTATATGTTTTAGACATCAATTTCTTCAATAAAAATACATCTTGTGAGCTTTGAGAAATCCTCAATTTGTTCTCATTGGTTTTAGTTTATCAAAGGTCTGTTAACCCTTTGTGCGCCCCATTAGCACTCTAGGTTTTTGTTGCTTGTTCTTCAGAGGTTTAGAGTTTTCAATCGAACTATCTTGGTTTTCTTGGGAACGATCTCAGTCTTATGTGGGCTTGCTTGGCTTGTTCCAGGCAGGTTCTCATTATCTCATCCACAAGGGAGTCCACATTTAGATCTGGCCACCCTACTAGGAGAAATTTCACTTCATTTCAACATAGAATTAAGTATTTTGAAATACCCATCTCACTTCAACAGCAGTTAGATAACCTCAAAATAATTTGAACCTCCAACCTCTCTGACCCATTTGGTTAATGAAGACCAAGGTTCAAACCATTCGACCTACCCCACGTAATTTCTCCATAAAAATTCCAATTCACAAAAACAAACACATAGCTTCAATGTCGTGTCAACACAAATCAAAGAATCTATGCAATTAGTAACAATTTTAACTAAAAACAAGATCCATTTTCATGAAACACGTGAGGTTTGTTTTTGGTTTGGCTTGATCTCAATTATGGTCATTTTATTAAAATCTAAATTGACCTTCTAGCTAATCTATTAGCTTATCGCAAATCACTCTCCTCCATCAAATCTATGGCCAAAATCTCTCATTTTCAAACATAAATAAAACAAAAATCAACAAATCCCATTAAATATGCACAACCATGATACAAAAAGAAACCAAACCCAGATAAGAAATGAGTCAGATCTAATAAATTAGAAAAAAAAAGGATCAGAGAGACTTACAGTTAAAGAAACGGAAATAAATTGAACAAAGAGATGAGCTGATTGAGTAAAATGATTTGTTGAACTTTTCTGTTAAGGTCACACACTATTTCGTAGTCCTTTTTATGAGATGGGTTTTCGTCTAAATCTCGTCCTTGTGTCTCGGCGTTAGAGTGAGAACGATGCCGGAGTACATCGTCCAAGCTGTTTCCACAATTAGACCCATAATGGGATTATTTATAATTATTTTATTAAAAAGTCAATAATTAATTAGTAACAATTTTTGCTAATTATGAGGTAACGAGATCTGCAGTTGAACCGTTCGGTTTCAGCGGTTCCAACCCCCAACAGCTACTAGCCGTTGGGACCAGCCCAACGGCTCCCTGCTTCAACGGAAAAAAAATAAAAAATAAAAAATAATAATTTGGGAATTTCCCAAATTACCCCTAATAACATTAATAAAACGGCTAATTTTAGGGGCATTTTAGATATCACAAAATATTCTAAAAATGTATAAATATGGGTTATTTTTCATTATTTCAACACATCAATTTCTCAATTTTCTCAGTTCGTACAATTCTCTCATTCTCAATTCTCTCATCTACAATTACAAGTTCTTTAGATTGGACTTGATACGACGCAAACTCAAATGGCCAGGTACGCATCATCTAGTAGAGGTACGAGTTCTTTAGATTTATTTAAATATTCTGATGCTAAAAATAGAGAATAATTTGTTAAATTAACTTGTATGACACATCTTTCTTTAAGTTTTGGTGAAAAAATTACTTTTACTAATTACGTTCAAAATGCTTTAAATCATGTTGCTTGTAGAATGACTCGAAATACAACAAAACGTCAAATTTTTAAATTATACAAAGATGATAAAATTATTTTAAATGAAACATTTAGAGATATTAAATGTCGATTTTCTATTTGTTTTGATATTTGGAGTGACCATTGGCGAACACAATCATACATGGGTGTGACTTCTCATTGGATTGATGCATCATGGAACATGCAAAAATGACTTATTGCATTTAGAGTTTTTGATGAACAACATACTGCACAAAATATTTATAGAATGATGAAAGTAATTTTTGATGATTATGAAATTTTAACAAATGGATTTGCTAATGCATCTGCAAATACTGCATCAATCACTGATTTAATAGAAATATGCGAACCAAATTTATGGGGTTGATTTTTTCATGTTCGTTGCATATGTCATGTCCTTAATTTATGTGTTCAAGATGGTTTGGAAAAATTATCACATTTCATTGATCCTATTAAAAAAGAAGTTAATTGTATTTGATCATATTTTAAAGTTAGGAGAGAATGAGCCAAGTTTTGTAAATTAAATGGTATTAAACCGATAAAATTTCCCGAGATGTTCCAACACGTTGAAATTCAACTTATTTTCTTTTATGTCAAGCTTTGCAATACAAAGATGCATTATGTAGTTTTTTCTCAACATATTCAACATATCACACTTTTTCCTAGTCAATGGGAAATTTGTGATAAAATTTTAGAATTTGTAAAAGTTTTTAATGATGCTACAAATATTTTTAGAGGAGTTTATTATCCAACAACACATTTATTTATTCTTGAAAGTTTGAATATTGTTGGTACTCTCGATGATCATGTTGAAAGTCCTGATCCTAATGATATTGTTTTGTTTAAAGCTATTAATGTTATGAAACGGAAATTGTTGCATTATTTTAGAGACATTCATTTACTTTATCTTATTGCTGTTTTTTTTTATCCTAGATTTAAATCAGAAGGTTTGAATAGTGTTTTACAAGCTTACTATGGATATTTAGGAATAGTATATGAAATTGATATTACAAGAATAATATGTAAAATAAAAATTGATTTAATAGACTTATTTAATGATTATATTAGAAGATATAACTTGCAATCAGTAGGACAATCTAGTAGTAGCGAAACCGTAATGCAATCAAGAGTTAGCGCAGGTGATTGTTGGTTACTACAACGAAAAAAAAAACATAGGGATAACACGACTAATAACCCGGAATTAAATAATTATTTATCTACAAATTTTGAGTTTTCAACTGAAATTTTAGTTAGTAAAAATTTTCAAATCCTTAAATGGTGGAACTAACATCAAAATGTATATCATGTATTATCAATTATTGCTGAAGAGATATTGACAACACATGTTTCCACCGTTGCGGTTGAGCAAGCCTTCAGCATGAGAGATAATATATTGGAAGTCAGACGGTCTTCATTACATCCAAGCACTGTAGAAGCAACAACATGTGTGGATGATTGGACCCGAGCTGATATGAGACAACAAGAAGATGCATCTGATGAATTTAAAGACTTGTTCGACAATGCATCTGCAAGTGCAAGTGGAACTGGAGCTGAATGATCAATAGACACTGATAATGATGATTGATAATTACAGAATTGTAAAATTACAATGGGGAAATATCTAAAAAATATAATGGAACTACGTGAGCTTTGATTCCTCTCACCCCTGGAGGATACGTAGGCAAGTTAAGTTTTTAAAAATTTAAGTTCATGTTCTTTAATTTAATAAAAAAAATTTATTTTTTTAGATAAGAATTTTATTTGTAATTTAATGTAATTATGTAAGTTTATTATATAAATTCAAATTCAAATTCATAATTTTAAATTAATTTAATTTTTCAATCTCAATTTTTTATTTTCAAAAAAAAAAAACCGAATGGAACCGGAACCGAAACCGAACCGTTCGGTTTCGGTTCCGGTTCCACATTTAGTGTGGAATCGAAACTGAACCGGAATTAATCGGTCCGGTTCCGATTTCGGTTCGGAACCGAACCGAACTACCGGCCAGGTCTAGTTGCGCTTGCATGCGCGAAGGGTGGCAAATATTATTAGTCATTTAAAATTAGGGGTGTCAATTTATGTTAAGATTCGTTTATTCGTTCGATTCGATTCACTTTAAAGAGAATATTTGTTTGAAAAAATGAATTTGTTTAATAAATGAATCGATTTGATTCGTTGAATCGAATACGAATTGAAGCTCATTGATTCGTCTATTCGTTTATGATTCGTTTTATTATTTTCTTTTAGTAGATATTATTATTTTTCAAATAAATTCGAGAAATTATGACAATTACTATTGAAAAATAATATTGTCGATATTTGGTGAGGTATTTTTAGTAAATATATTAATTACATATTTCATATGTATATATTTTTGAAAAAATAATGTAAATAAATTACGGTAAATTCTGTTATTAAATAATATCATAACTAAATGAATATTCGTATTCGATTCGTTTAATAAACGAATCGAATATGAATCTATCACATTTTGATTCAATTCGTTTAGGATTCGACACAAATTCGATTCGTTGATTCATTTTGCCACCCCTATTTAAAATTATTTGTAGAGTTTTATTTATTTTTGTGTCTGTATTGTAGCTCTGAAGCGACAAATATAAACTAGAAGATTCGAGCAACATAAGGTGAAAAATGGACAAATGCAACATTTTAGAAGCAAATACACAGAGCTAGCGTCGGGACATAAACATGGAGCGTTGTGATCATATTTTTAAAATCGGGCCGGTTGGTTTGACCGGTCGAACTGGGAACCGATCATGCGTCTAATCCAATTAATACTTAAAAATCGATCCGGAAAAAACCATCAAAACCTATCAAAACCAGCGAATCGGACCGGACTGGTTCAATTTTTTTTTTTAATTTTTAAAACAAAAATTTAAATTTAATAGTTTTATAATTTTTAATTAAATAAAACTATTTATGACGTAAGCCGGTTCTGTCGGTTTTTCGGAAAAGTTCAACCGGTCAAACCACTGACCCATTGAACCTTTTGGATCACCAGGTCGATCACTTGTCCAAATATGAAAGCACTGGCCACGGTGCCAGTGAAGAAGAATTTGATCCATAAATTTGGGGCCACTCAGCGCCGCAACATCAATGTGCAGCGCTGTGGCTCCAGAATTATTCAACGTCGTGACATAAGATGAGAGTGTCACTACTCCAAGCTTGAAGAAATCAAGATAGATGTTAGAAAGCTTAACGCCAAGACCTCAACGCTAGTCCATGCCTTGTACTGTAATTTTTCTCATTTAATTACCCCTATTTAAAAGAAGATATACTTAGTGTTTGAGTAGAATGATTTGAGATGAAAATTGGCCTCCTTTAGAGGTCAAAAATCTTCTCCAAACATAAGAGATGACCAATAATATTTACAATCAAGAATCAATGAGATGAAGAGGAGATTAAAGTTTGGGGAGCACACTATTTGTTTCTTTATGCTTATATTGCAAGTTTTGTTTCGTGTAAATCTTGATTTTCATGTAATAAACCATATATTTTATGATTTCTCTTTGGTTGTTATTGTAACCTTTTATTTGTGATTGGTTGTTTTATCTTGTTGTCCACTATTCCTGATTGCTTAGCAATCAATAGAGTTGATTGGATAACTATAATTGAAAATGGATTTATGTGTTTTTGATAGGATAACAATAATGAAATTGGAAAATGGATTTGTGTGTTTAAATCTAGATAAGACAACACATGATGTAGTTAATTAACTAGATTTTCATGTTATGATAGAAATATACCTGCATGACATGCATAATCCCTAATTAGAACTTGAACTTAATGATTTTGTCTTAATCTAATTGCATATCAATATAATTAATTGGATAATAATTACTTATATGTTAATTATGGATTATAGTTAAATAATCAGATGAGAAAGATTTAAGTGGGTGTTTTGGGGAAATTGTGATTCTAAGACTTCTCTTTTATTAAGTTTGCTTCCAATTGCTTTACCTTTAGTTTAATTAGTATAATTTTAATTTTCGTTTTTCATAAATGATAGTCTAAATAAGATCAGGGTTAAGATAATTTAGTAATCAACTAGAATAATATTTTCTTGTAGGATCGATATCTTTCTATATTACTTGTATGACACATGTGCTTAAGTAGATATATATATATATATATATGAATCTATGCCCAAGGAAAAATTTTAGACGCAATTCATGCAATAATCTAATAATATCTTCTCACACATGTTAAAATAGTAAAAATAACTAAATAAAAAATAATTATATTTAATATAATTTCACATTATATACTTAATAATTAGTGTTATCACGTTATTCATATAATAATACCAAAGAATTATTCTTGTTCAAGATCCAACACCAATCCAGCTCTTTTTTTAAACTCTAAAACATCCTAGATAGTATATTTGCTCTAGTCCACTTATTTGCTAACACTTATTTGCTAACACTTACTTTTTTAATAGAGTATTATTAAAAAGCCATTTCCATTATGACTAATTTATAAAAGAAAAATACAAGCTTGTAGTGACTTTCATAAGTATTCCTATTTTTTAAAAATAATTTTCTTATTTAATCAAAAATATAATCAGGCTTGTTGGGGCGGATACGAAATCCATAGGGTCGGATCGATGTCACGCGTAGCGAAAATATGTCAAACTCACGAATATAAAGTTTGAGTGTACTTTTAATAATAAAATGAAATACTATATTTCATTACATGTCCATAGGAAAAAATCGGGGATGAATCAGAGTCAATAAACTAAAAAACGAGCCAAAACTAATTTCAGCGTGCGAAAAATGTGCAACGCGCATTGTGCTCGAGCACAACACAGTGCCCTTGCACTGTGCGCACGCACAGCACAGTGCGCATGCAGTGTGCATACGCAACATATACATAATGTGCAACGCGCATTGTGATCGCGCACAACACAGTGCGCTTGCACTGTGCGCACGCACAGCACAGTGCGCATGCAGTGTGCATGCGCAACACATACATAATTTTTTTTTTAAAAAAAAAAAACTTTCAAATGGTATCATCTCCATAAACCTTTAAATTTATAGAAAATATGACATAATGTATCTTAAAATTGGACAATCTGGATCACAGTCCAGCATCAAACGGAATCTAAGAAAACATCAAACAAATGAAATGACCTCAGGTCCACACAAAACTCATCAAAATCATCACTTAAGTGTTTCGTTCCCACATCATCTATCAACACTCAAAGCTCTGTGCCCACAATATCATAGGCAATCAAAACATTTACTTAATATACATACACAAATAGCGTGATTAGCACGATAAACAAAATAATAAATCAAATATCCTAAACTTCTAAAATATTCTCCCAGGATACTTGCGAGGGTAATCCACGTCTCGAGCATGACTTCCAAAGCCGAAGTGGTTGACCCACCTGGTATCTAACCTGTAAAACTACCAAACTGGTTTGGTGTGAGTTGTAAAAACGCAATTAGTAACCATCCTAGTATTACATCAAACAAGTCAGATATAAACTACAAACAAACATGTCAAATATTTCAGCAGTTTATCAAAATAACTAAATTGTTACAAATTTAGATTTATCAAATTTTATTATCCATTATACTTTACCATGACAAATTCTCATATATGCTAATTTAGTAGCCAAACATTCGAATCTCACACAGTATCATTCCGAACATCACAGAACAAGTCATTTTACATCGAATTCATTTCCATCATACGAGACGTGTGTTAGGGTTGGTGCTCGGAGCGCCAATTTCTTATGTATTTCCCTGTAAATACTTATGTAAATATTTTATTATGAATAAAATAAACAGTTTCTATATATAACATCTCTTTATATATGGTAAAGACGTAATTGACCTTAGAATGATTAGTTATGATACAGTTGCAAAAACGTCGTAACTGACATTGAGTTGTATCATAACATTATGATTTCTTTAACTATTCATGGTCAATGTTTACATTACTTTGTCAGTAAGTAAAACTGTTGAGGCCGGTACATGTCATATATTGGAATCTTGGATTCCAATGGTTGATTCTCAATGAACCATGAGTCTTTGAGACTCGTATAGACATGTAGGCGTTTATATCAGATAAAACATTGAATGACTCACCGAAGATTCTTAATAGATGTTACACCAACGTCAATAAGAATCTTCTCGGGTTGAGTAGCATAATGATTCTTTGACTTGAGATACCACTGTGTATTTATGAGATATCCTCCATACTTTGATGGCAGTCACGTCACCGACCTATTTAGGTCAGACCTCCGTTTGTTCGTTGGGTGTGGACTAATCCTCAGGATATCTTGTGTGTGTCAAGATAGAATCCGTCAGCTTTGTGTACAGAGCATATGTATTCAATATGGAATTAGCAATCTGTTAAATCCATGGGCCTGTGGTACACTGTAGAAGTGAGTTCTAAGTGTTATTAAAAGATTGCTAATAGAAACATCGACGTGATTATATCTATAGAGATTTGACGTTTATATGTATATCTCTGGAATAATCATGATACCTTTGACGGAGGGATTATACGTATGCAATGACCTCGACCTGTATGGTTCAGTGAGTTTATCCGTATTCATCATAATTTACGAGTTGGTAGATTATGGACACGAAATTGGATTTCGTGACAGATATGTCTGAACCTATTGAGTCTCACTAATGAAATATACTCGTGGAGTACTAGGGTAACTTTTATTAATAATATTGATTATTTATAAATCGTTTAACGTTAAACGAAAGATACATGCAAAGAGACATTTTGGTCATTTCCTAATTAATGTATGATTTTATTAAATACACATTAATTAATTATCAAATTATGATATTTGACATATATCATTAATAAATGTATTTGGATTATTCAAAGTAAATATAATACATATATTTAAGATATTTATATTTAATTAATTAAATGTTAAATAATTAAAATATAAATATCTACCATTATGATAAAGTTAGGAAATGATTAAGTAGTGTAAATGTTTGACTTTACATTAAAGAAAAAGGTTGTCAAATGGCATTTGGCTTTTTTTTAATTGTTTTAAAATTGAAAATATCTATTCCTATTTTCTTAAGCCAAATTCGGCCATAACCCTAAATATATAAGTGTTATGTTTTTTCATTTTCTTCACAAAAAGTGTTGAGCCTCCAAAATTACAAAAAGAAAGGTTGAGAGAAAAAAAGTGAAGAACAAAGTAAGAAAGTGAAGAAAGCTTAAGGATTTGTAAGTTTTTTCAACTTTCCTCCAACTAGAACAATATTTCTAGTGTTCTTAGCTACAACATGTGATGCTTGGTTATTTCTCTACGCTTTTAGATTTGTAATAAGATGGTTGGAAGCATGAATGAAAGATGTATGCATGTATGTTTATTAAAGTATGCTTGTAAATGGTGTATAAGCACACTTTTGATCATTTGATGATCTTGTTGCCATTCTAGAGTTTTTAGGCCACTCATTGATGATCTAGAATTGTTCTTGAGTTATTTCAAAGTTGTGAGACTTGTTTGGTGTTGTTGATATTAGATTAAAGTGTTCGATTTGGTTAATTTTAGTTAATTTTATTAATTGAATTAATTTGAAAAATTAGGGTTCATACCTTAATCAAAATTGGGGCTTTTCATATACGTGTTGTATAATGATGTATATAAGATATACAAATCATTTGGTGTTGATTGGAAATTATCTAAAGCTTGTTTTAACCAATTTGGACCAAAATGATCAAAGGCCAAATGTTTGGGCCTCTCGGCAATTTCAAGAAAATTTGGGGTTTTTGTTGTGAGTTTTATTTTGATGTATATGACATGTATAAATCATTTTGGTATTGATTTGAAATCAATTAAATTTATATTTGACAAATAATGACAAACTATCAAAACACAAACCTTTGGGGTCTCACGGTAATTTGGGAAAAAAAATTCTTTTTGGGTAAAAAATTCAGTTTTTGAGTATTGAGTAATTATAATAAATTAGTTTATTTTAATTACCCAAGAAAAATTATTGAAATCGGAAAAATTTTATTTTTCGCGTTCCGCTACGTTACCCGATAATACCCCATAAAACCCTTACAAAATGGTATCAGAGCGAGTTTGATTCTGAACACATGATATGATTATGCCTTTAAATTTAATGTTTAATCTAATCTTTACTTTATACATGCATGTATTTATTTAATTTGATTAAATAATGTGAATAACATCTTTTGCGGAAAATCCCTATTGAAAATAAGGTTTTATAATTTATATGTATTTGATGCATGTTTCTTAATCCGCCTTGTCAATACGGCATATAGATAAATATTCTACGACTATATCCGAGAATGTGCCAAAGCTATGAGGATATAGCCGGTAGGAATTTATTTGTACATAATATATATGTGATATTAGGTAATTCAAGCGAAAGCGAAATCCTGAATGTGCCAAAGTTGTCAGGGTTACACAAGTATCTTGAATTTATCATTGACAAGTTTAACCTTGATACGCCTCTTTGTGAACGTGCCAAGGCTGTCACAACGAGAAACGATCAGGACCAGAACCCAGAAGTCACTGGTTAGTGATTGACAATGAGTTGTCTACCTAATGAATATACGTAAGCGAGAATGTGCCAAAGCTGTGAGCTGAAATATATTCATGGGGTCCACTTT
Source organism: Zanthoxylum bungeanum (assembly GCA_019454045.1). Classification (NCBI taxonomy): domain Eukaryota; kingdom Viridiplantae; phylum Streptophyta; class Magnoliopsida; order Sapindales; family Rutaceae; genus Zanthoxylum; species Zanthoxylum bungeanum. The sequence continues at coordinate 10,356 of SKCR01046531.1, forward strand.
TCACTATTATATTTAATTTGATTATTGCATGTTATGTTGGGGATTACAATTTTTCATGAAATAATGGGATATGCCTTTTTAGATAAAAATCCATGATCTATTTAATGCTTTTGATATTATATGAAACTTTTTTGTTTGCTAACCATTTATTCACTATCTATGTGAAAGATTTGTGATGGTGGCTTCTTCAAACAACCTCTTTGCTCGTATTCTTAATACGAATAAGCTCAAAGACGCTGAGAACTTCGCAGATTGGGATATGGATTTGAGGATTGTCCCTGGATATGAGAAAATTGGATATGTATTAGAGGATCTTTTGCCCCATGTTGTATCTGAGGATGCAGCACCAGAGGAACTTGAGACTTTTCACAGATGGAAAAATGATGATTTAAGAGTTAAATCTGTTGGGATGTATGCCCTAGAGCTACATGTAATGTAAACGGCTTATATTTTTTGAAATAAAATTATGCATTATTCATTTATCAAAATGTGTGTTTGTTTTATTTTCGCATATTATAAATTATCTAGAATACCCTAGATTACTTATGTGCCGTCAGACTTAATGTATGAGTGTCATACACAAGAAGATTTAAGTCTGAAGTTAGTAATCTTAAATAGTCCATAGAGAGCAAGCAAAACGACTACTTTGTTTGTGGTTTATCTATAGCAACGGTCCATTCTATATTTGTATGGCAACCTTGATCCGAGATCATCCATTTAAAGACATGAGAATGAAGGCACCTTGTATGATGTGATCATATAGGACTGGACCAAGATGGAAATGATTTCCTTATAATATCCGTTAAACAAACAAAATCATTTCGATCTACTAGATGGTCATATATGAATTGATCTTAATCATGAGTGTACTACGAACTCCTGCATGGTAGACTATGTCATTTGATTTACAAAGGTGAGGTTGGTGTAGCAGCCCCGACCAATAACTATGTACTTTGGGGACATTGTCTGGTGTGTAGCTGGGGACGTTTTACATAGACATAGAGTTCACTCCTTCTTACGAGAAGTAGTTGAGTATCTTTCTTAAGGGTTGATTCTGTACTTGAATGGTTAGAGCGCTCAAGTCTTTCTATTACGAATAGAAAGATTAAAATTCATAATGGTTGTGAATAAATCGTTCATTAGAGAATCAATGGTACTTAAGGTAAAAATAATTAGAGGGGTATAACGAAAATTATGACCCGACTTTAATTACGAGATACTCGTTAAGGGTTAATCTATATGTAGTGACTATATTGATGGACACCGGCTTGGTTCAGCTTAATATATCATATGCGGTAACGAGAGTGCAACTTCGAGTTTTTAGCGGAATAACCCGGAGTTAATAATTCAGAATATTTAATTAAGAGCTTAATTAATATTTCGAGATTATTGGAGCTCGGAACCGTAGGTCCATTTGGTCCCCGTGCTAGCTCAATATACTGTAGCGGATTTAATGTAATTGGATAGTCCAATTATATACTCACATATATATAAATATTATTAAAATGATTAATAATATTTTGTCACACTTGAAAAAATATATTAAAAGTTAATATATGATTTTAATAATTATATGATAATTATTGAATGCATAATATTAAATTATATATGATATAATTTAATGAGGCCAATTTTGGAATTTCCAAATCTTGGGTTTTGGAAACCCTTGGTGAGTTATGCTAGGTTGCAAAACTCTTGAATTTTAAATTTGGTGGTTACACTTTTTGAAAGGTAACTAAACTTTTAATTTTGTAACATATATTTCATTATGGTAATTAAATTTTTTGTTGTAAAATTAATACCAAAAATCCTTGTATGGCCAAAACTTGCATATGAGAAGGGGAAAGGGTTTTGTTTTTTAAAATAAAATAACCCTAAGTATAAAAAGAAAATATGTTTTTCTTTTCATATACAATTTCTTTTTACCCTAACCACCATCTTCTTCTTCTTCAAACTCTCTCAAGTGTTGAGAAAATAATACGAAGAACAAGAATAAAAATAAATAAAAATCTTGTGTGACATTAATCTCTAAATTGTTTAGGGATTAATTTTGTGAGACTAGCCCACACTAGTTTCCGTTGGTTGTGAGACATAGCTCGGAAGACTTTGTGGCATTGAACCAAAATCATTCTTTTCATCTAATACAACTCACGGTAGTTGGGTGTTTTATTATCCACTGCTGATGACTTGTTTTTGTGATTCGGGGCTCGGTTTGATCTCGTATCAATCCGGAATTTTTGGAAAACACATAGGGGACTTTTGGGATTGTGTTGGGACTTCTTTTCATTGAAAAATCAGACTTGAAAATGTCACTGCAGTTCACGCAAACATTGGACTATTTTGGTTGCAGTTTGGGCGCTTTTAGTGTTCAAAACAGTCCGGTTTTTGCACTGCTGTTCGGAGTTGTTCGGGGACTGTTCCTGGGCTGTTTCGGGGCTTAAATTTTGTTCAAAACAATAGCAAAATTTCAGTGGTATTGATGGTCACATTCGGTTACTAATAGGGAAGGGCAGAAAAATATTTCAAGTCCGATCCGTGTGCCTAGGATGTTTCCGCTTTGCGAGGAAAGTGTTTCAAGTCTAGGCTATTGGCCAAGGGTTATACCCAGAAAGAGGGAGTTGACTATGAGGAAACTTTCTCGCTAGTAGCCATGCTCAAATCCATTCGCACTCTTCTATCCATTTCCGCATATTATGATTGTGAAATTTGGCAAATGGACGTCAAGACTGCATTCTTGAATGTCAATCTTGATGAGAGTATCTATATGGTACAACTAGATGGGTTCATAGCCCAAGATCAATAGCAAAAGTTTTGCAAGCTGCAAAGGTCCAATTATGGACTTAAGTAGGTATCTCGATCTTGGAATATAAGATTTGATGAGCCTTGTGTATGCAAGCGCGTCATTGATGGGAATATGATTTTTCTTATTTTATACGTCGATGATATTTTACTCATTGGGAATGATGTAAAGATATTATCAGACATGAAAACCTGGCTAGCTAACCAATTACAAATGAAAGATTTGTGAAAGGCCAGTTATGTTCTTGGGATTCAGATACTTCGGGATCGTAAGAAACGACTGTTAGCTATGTCTCAGTCATCCTATATCAACAAGATCCTTGTGCGATTTAGGATGCAGAATTCCAAGAAAGGCAATCCGCCTTATTGGCATGTAATTCATTTGTCAAAGGAACAGTCTCCTAAGACACCTCAAGATGTTGAGGAAATGAGACATGTCCCATAAGCCTCAGCAGTTGGTAGTCTCATGTATGCTATGTTATGCACGAGACCAGACATCTATTTTGCAGTGGGAGTAGTTAGTAGGTTTCAGTCGAACCCAGGATTGGATCACTGGGTGGCCGTGAAACACATTCTCAAGTATCTTAAGAGAACGAGAGATTATATGCTTGTATATTTCGATGAGGATATGATCTTAAGGGGGTATACAAACTTTGATTTTCAGACAGATGTTGATTCTAGGAAATTAACATCTGGATCAGTGTTTACCCTAGGTGGTGAGGCTATAGTATGGCAGAGTATAAAGCAATCTTGCATTGCTGACTCCACTATGGAGGCTGAATATGTAACAGCTTGTGAAGCAGCTAAGGAAGCAGTTTGGCTCCGTAAATTCTTGGGAGATCTGGAAGTTGTTCCAAATATGGATAAACCACTCACACTTTATTGCGATAATAGTGGTGCAGTGGAGAATTCAAAAGAACCAAGAAGCCACAAGAGGGGAAATCATATAGAGAGGAAATATCATCTCATCAGGGAGATAGTGCAGAGATGAGACGTTACTGTCACAAAGATTGCATCCGCAGAGAACCTGGCTGATCCGTTTACAAAGACCTTGTTGGCTAAAGTGTTTGAAGGCACCTAGATGGTCTAAGATTACGTGACATGTCTCATTTGCTCTAGTGCAAGTGGGAGATTGTTGGGATGTATGACCTAGAGCTACATGTAATGTAAACAGCTTTATATGTTTTGAAATAAAATGATGCATTATTCATTTATCAAAGTGTTTGTTTAATTTCCGCATATTATAAATTATCTAGAATACCCTATATTACTTATGTGCATTCAGACTTAGTGTATGAGTGTCACACACAATAGGATTTAAGTATGAAGTTAGTAATCTTAAATAGTCCATAGATAACAAACAAAACAAATACTTTGTTTGTGGTTTATCTATAGCTGCAGTCCATTCTATATTTGTATGGCGACCTTGATCCGGGATCGTCCATGTAGAGACATGAGAATGAAGGCACCTTGTATGATGTGATCATATAGGACTGGACCTGGATGAAAATGATTTCCTTATAATATCCATTAAATAAAGAAAATCATTTCGATCTACTAGATGGTCATATATGGATTGATCTTAATCCTGAGTGTACTACGAACTCCTGCATGGCAGGCTATATCCTTTGATTTACAAATGTGAGGTTGGTGTAACATTCCCCACCAATAGCTACGTACTTTGGGGACATGGTCTGGTGTGTAGCTGGGGACGTTTTACATTGACATGAAGTTCACTCCTTCTTGCGAGAAGTAGATGAGAATCTTTCTTAAGGGTTGATTCAGTACTTGAACGGTTAGAGCGCACAAGTCTTTATATTACGAATAGAAAGATTAAAATTCATAATGGTTGTGAATAAATCGTTTATTAGAGAATCAATGGTACTTAAGGTGAAAATAATTAGAGGGGTATAACAGACATTATGACCCGACTTTAATTACGAGATACTCGTGAAGGGTTAATCTATATGTAGTGACTATATCCATGGACACCGACTTGGTTCAACTTAATATACCATGTGTGGTAACTATAGTGCAGCTTCGGGTTTTTAGTGGAATTACCCGGAGTTAATAATTCAGAATATTTAAATAAGAGCTTAATTAATATTTCAAGATTATTGGAGCTCGTAACCGTAGGTCCATTTGGTCACAGTGCTAGCTCAATATACTGTAGCGGATTTAGTGTAATTGGATAGTCCAATTATATACTCACATATGTATAAATATTATTAATATGATTAATAATATTTTGTCACACTTGAAACTATATATTAAATTTAATATATGATTTTAATAATTATATGATAATTATTGAATGCATAATATTAAATTATATATATGATATAATTTAATGAGGCCAATTTTGAAATTCTCAAATCTTGGGTTTTGGAAACCATTGGTGAGTTATGCTAGGTTGCAAAACTCTTGCATTAAATTTTTGAAACTCTTGGTGTGTTATGCTAGATTGCAAAACTATTGGATTTAAAATTTGGTGGTTACACTTTTTGAAAGGTAATTAAACTTTTAATTTTGTAACATATATTTCATTATGGTAATTAAATTTTATGTTGCAAAATTAATACCAAAAATCCATGTATGGCTGAAACTTGTCTATGGGAAGGGGAAAAGGTTTTGTTTTTTGAAAATAAAATAACCCTAAGTATAAAAAGAAAATGTGTTTTTCTTTTCATATACAATTTCTTTTTACCCTAGCCACCATCTTCTTCTTCTTCAAACTCTCTCAAGTGTTGAGAAAATAATAAGAAGAACAAGAATAAAAATAAATAAAAATCTTGTGTGACATTAATCTCTAAATTGTTTAGGGATTAATTTTGTGAGACTAGCCCACACTAGATTCTTTCGGTTGTGAGACATAGCTCGGAAGACTTTGTGGCATTGAACCAAAATCATTATTTTCATCTAATATAACTCATGGCAGTGGGGTTTTTTATTGTCAACTGTCGAACACTTGTTTGTGTGATTCGGGGTTCGGTTTGATCTCGTATCAATCCGGAATTTTTGGGAAACACATAGGGGACTTTTGAGATTGTGTTAGGACTTCTTTTCTTTGAAAAATCAGACCTGAAAATGTCACGGCAGTTCACGCAAATAATGGACTGTTTTGGTTGCAGTTTGGGAGCTTTTAGTGTTCAAAACAGTCCGGTTTTTTCACTGCTCTTCGGGGCTGTTCGAGGACTCTCCCGGGGCTGTTTCAGGGCTGAAATTATGTTCAAAACAGTAGCATAATTTCAGTGGTACTTCTGGTCACATTCGGTTACTCATAGGGAATGGCATAAAAATTTTCAAGTCTGATCCGTGTGCCTAAGACGTTTCCGTTGCACGGGGAAAACATTTCCTACAAAATCATACATTCTCAGTTCACTGGCTTCGGAACTCAAGAGGCAATATTTTGAGATGCCAGATGCATATAGCATGATGACACAACTCATGTATCATTCATGAATCAAGAAAAATGTCTTGGTTCACAGAGTAGCAATGAAACTGTTCAATTCAAAACTTGACGAGGGACAGACTGTAAGCACACATGTGCTTTATTTGATCGATCTGATAAAGCAATTGAGGCGCAGTTATTTCCCTCTCAATGATACTGTGGGATGGAGTGTCATTCTTGGTTCGCTCCCGGCATCGTATCGCCAGTTTGTGATGTACTTCAACATGAATGGGATTCACTGTTCTTACCATGAGTTGGATATGATGCTTCTCACGACGGATGAGGATTTAAGGAAGGGAGTTTCGACTCGCCTTCTGAAACCCACTTCACTTTTCGCTTCTTCCCATTCCAAGTCGAAGGGGAAGAAGACGAAGGGAAAGAAAAAGAAGGGTTTCAATGTTCCTGAGCGGGCTACGATAGTGAAGCCCAAGAAACTTCTGAAGACAAGTGCCATCATTGCAGTAAAATCGGGCGTTGGAAGAGGAACTGTCCTGACTACCTTGCCCAGATCAGGAAGAAAATAACATCGACATCAGGTACTTTTATTTTTCCTGTTATTGATATCTCTTTAGCTTGTGAAGATGTTACATCTAGTTGGATTTTAGATTTTTTTTGTCCTGTTCACATTTGCAATTCGTTGCAGGTGCTGATGGAAAGTAGACGATCAGAATCTAGAGAGATGCAGTTGCGATTCGGGAACGGTGACTCTCTGGATGCAGTTGTAGTAGGATTATGCAAGATTCACTTACCTAGTGGGAGACTTTTATTGCATGACTGCTATTTTGTACCGGGATGTGTAGCTAATATTATATCAATTTTTGTATTAGATACAAAAGGGTATCATGTAAATATTAAGAACTGTTCCATGTATTTATGTGATACAAATAATATTCAGATCATTGTTTGTCCAAATGAGCGTGGTAATTACATTTTGCATACTTCTCGAGATATTTTGAATATTAGAATTAATAAATGTAAACTATCTGAAATAAATAATACTAAACTTTGGCATATGAGGTTAGGTTATATACCTATGAAACGCCTAACCCAGTTGTTTAGGAATGGTTTGATTCATGATCTCACCATTGAACCCTTTCCAACTTGTGAATCTTGCATTCAGGGTAAAATGACAAAAGCCCCATTTTCGGGTATGGGACACCGAGCCACTGACTTGTTGGAACTCATACATTCTGATGTGTGTGGTCCCGTGAGTTAGACTACTCACAGTGGTTCTTCATACTTTGTTACTTTTACCGATGATGTGTCACGATACAGTTATGTTTATCTGATGAAACATAAATCGGAAACCTTTGAAAAGTTCAAAGAATTCCGAAACGAAGTAGAAAAACAAACTGGTCAATATATTAAATGTCATCGATCAGATCAAGACAGTGAATATATGAGTGGAGAGTTCACCGATTATTTAAAATAAAATGAGATTCTCGCTCAATATACTTGTAACGACCGGTAGTCTATACTACTGTTGCAGTGTAGTACTGTAGTATTACAGGACGAAGATAACATAATATAAATGATGTTGGGACACAAAAACACTCACAGAACGACTTTGAGGATAATCAGTTAATTTCCCGAATTCTGATACGAAACTGTATAAATGTACCACTCCGGATAGCCCATAGTATGTGGGCCGTAATTTTCACATAAGAAGTCCGATTCTTATGAAGTTTATATCGCCAGAAAGCTGAGATCGAGATCTACAACTTCCGGGTTGAACAATTTTCCAAATTCGGACCAGAAATAGGTCAAAAACGTATTTCTCTCCATTTATCGGGTGAATAGTAATTTCAGGTCCAATTGGAAGAATCTCAAACTTTCCACACTTCCATATTTTTCTCCATTTATCCAAATATCCAAAAAGCCCTAGTATATAAATGAGACACTATTCACAAATACTAAAAATGGGAAGAAGAAAAAAGAGAAGGAAGAAAACGTAGAAGAGGGAAAAAGGAAGAGAAAGAAGAAGGAGAGAAAGGAAGAAGAAGAAGGAAGAAGAAGAAAGGAGATGAAACATGTTTAGCATGACATCCTTGAGGGATGAAGAAATTCAAGAGGAAGAAGGTAAGAAACTTGACCCAAATTTTAAATTATTGGAGTTTTCGAAGTTTGGTGATAAAATAGAGATATTAGTATGGTAAGGGTTTATTATTTGTGATTGATAAGAAACAAATGGTTGTTGGAGTTAAAACCCATTTTTTTTTTTTAAAAAAAAAATCTTAAAGAAGTAGTTTATTGATGGATAATATGGTTGAATCATTATTTGAGGGTGATAATTTGATATAGAATTGGTAAATTTGAAGTTCAATAAATTGGCTTGTGCAATGAGTTTGTTTTGGAAGTGATTGGGGAAATTTTAGGTAATGGATGAGCATGGAGGAGCAAAGCAGAATCCTGGAAATCTGCTTCGCGTCGTGACGCAAAAGAGTTGTGCGTCGCGACTTTGCGTCACGACGCGCAAGGGTAAAATGACAGAACGTTTCTGGACATTACGCGTTGCGACGCGCAAGGGTTTGCATCACGACGCTGTAGACACTGCGTTTTTGCATAAGCCCGATGACGAGCCTCGTATGGAAACACTACCTGAAAAATTACAGAAGTCGCTGGAAATGAATACCGGAAGGAAAGAAAATCTCCAAAACTAGCACCCTTTCGGATTCAAACTCACTAGTCAGCCTCAGATTCGCTTAGTCAGTTTCTGTTTCAAACCTCAGCCTCGGCCTATCAACCCAGCCTCGGCCCAAGCCCATGCAACCCACCCCAACACTACACGCCCAAGCCTTCCAAATAAAAAATCCCATGTAAAGAACATGTTAAAATTCCCTCATCAACACTTTCCAATTTAACAAGATATGAAATCCAATCCTCACCTAAATTCATAGGATTCTTTCCAAAATAAATATTACCCAAATCATCTTGATTTATTTCTAAGATTAAGAGATCCATTGGCATTATAAAAAGACAACAAAATCGAACCATTGGGGGACTCTCTCTTCACGGCAAAAAAACCCTAAGCTCTCTCTTCTTTTCTTCTTGAAACCACCTTCATTCAACCTAGACCGAGACAAACAACAAACAAAAATAAAAGCCAGCCCACCACTGAACAATAAAGTAACCAAAAACAACAAAACAGCCCTCTACAACCAAATAAAACAATAACAAAGCAGCCCCATACAACCGAATAAAACAACAACAAAGCAGCCCCCTACAACCGAATAAAACAACGCACAAACAACCTATAACATCCCGCTACAGGAGACGCTACCGGCAGGAGACAGGCTAATCCTGCCTCCATAAGCGTGCTGACTCTGATGAAATTTCGGCATGACCACTGCTAAAAATCATGCAACCTGGATCAAAGTCCAGCACCTCAGACAACCTATAGGGCCCAACAAACAATCTAACACTAAAATAATCAATTCAAGACTTAACAACAGTTGGGCTCCATGCCCAAAAATACGTGTAAACAAAAACTTTTACAATTAACTTATACAACTCAAATTCTTTTACAATTACACTTATACAACGTAACCCTTACACTCCCAAGACCTGGTGACTGGCTGACTGCAACGCTGCTATCCGTCTTCTCAAGCTCTGACGGGTCTGTGGTCGACCGATCAGGTCACCACCTGCAAAACTCAAAAACTATTGTGGTGTGAGTCATAAGACTCATTAAGTAACTATGCTCATCCCTTGAGCGCCAACAAACATGTCTGTTTCTTAGTCTATTAATAACCTAAACTGTCTTTGTAAATCACACATAATTTCAAATTCTGAGTTAACTATAAAACTCTTATCTATGTTTAAACATTACCACTTTGTTACTAATTTCCTTTTCTGAATCTTTCACACAATTGCATCTTGTTTCATACTTACACTTTAAACATCTATAATATAGTCATGAGGTTCCATAATTCCATTTATTGTGTCAAGTCCTGTTACGTTTTCGCTGCGTTATCCTGATATCTTTCCACTTTCCTACTTTCTTTTTGCTAGTTTGGTTTGATTATTTATTATACTTATTTTCTTTTATTTCATTGAAATATCATCAAATCGGATTTATAAAATATTCTTACTATTAAACATCCAACGAACTAGTATTAGCCACATAATCAAGTATATGAAACCATACAATCATATGTTAGCATCTTACAAATTGTTCCTTCTATGTAAACATATAATACACGCAGGTATCAATCATAAACACATAAATGTAATCATGCTATCATGCTTCAATGTCAACTCTATGCATCTCGTATGTTAACCAGGATGTATGATTTATATGCACAATCTATAAGTTACACTGAACTTTGATTATGTCATACTTTTTAGAAAATACTTTCCGAAAACTTTTTTTCTTGAAAACTCTTTATAAAAACTCTTTTCTGAAACTTTGTTTGAAATTTTCTTTATAAAACTTGTCTTTTGAAAACATGCTTTAATACTCTGGTTTCTGGAAACTGTTTCTGAAATCTATTTTCTGAAAACTGTTTATTAAAGTCTGATTTCTGAAAACTGTTTACTAAAAACTGATTTTCTGAAAACTAATTACTGGAAATCTGAAAATCTTATACTGAAAATCTGAAAACTAAAAACTGCTCTACATCCAGGACACAACTCAACTGAATGTACTCTATGCCCAGGACCACAACTCAACTGGGTATCTCTAAGGCTGGTGGTGCCCTACTTCCAGGACAACAGTTCAACAGGCAACGTAGAGCCCTACACCCAGGACAACAACTCAACTGGGTGTAGTCGCGTCCAGGACAATAGTTCAACTGCAACGTAACCACCACTAGAACTGGGGGAGCGGATCAATGCTACCACCCAAGCTCTGAAACCAGGATTTCGGAGATCTGTCAACCCTAGTCCTGCTCGAGGATCTGAGAGCGTCCCCTCAGTCCTCCACATGTGCACATGTTTCTGAATCCGTCAATTCCACTGTATCTCAAGTTACATGCTGGGGTGAATTTTTCCCTCATGCCCCGAAAACATAAAACTCATACTTAAATCTCAAAACAATACGAAAATATTTTCTGAAATACTTTTCTTTCAAAAACATTTGAAACTTTTCTTTAAAACTTTTTGAGTTTCAAAAACATTCTTAGCTTTAACTCCACTTCTGAAAACCATAACATATAAATATGCATATGCATCTCTTATATTATCAAACATGTAAATACCTTTATTCATGCATATCCATGGTACATGAAAATTATTCATATACATGCACCCATCTAAGCATACACAAAACTTATCTTTATATTGTCATTTATATATATATAATATATATAACATCATGCTTATATTTCATTCATGTCACATTCTAAATTATCTCATTCATACAATACATATATTTTCACACTTGTATACACATAAACATATCATGCTGTCTATAAACACTCTTATCTATGCTATTGTATCCATACTTTCTCATATCCATTTCTGCATAATCTCATTCACACTCTTCTAAGTTATACAGATTCAATTCTACTTTATCAGACAACTGCATTTACACACACACACACACACACACACACACACATATATATATATATATATATATAATATATATGTGCATATACCTACAAATCTATACATCCATGCATACTTATAAATGGTGGCATATGTATTTTATTCTTTATCAGCATTCATCCTAGATGCTCAAATTAACATGTATTAGCTTTTCAAGTAATTATCTAAACGTTCTGCTCAATTCCTAAAGTTGAAGCCATATTATCAAAGCATACCTTTCTATTGTTGTTCTTATAAGTTCTTCAACAATAACCTAACCTCAAGTTTCACTATAATGCAAACGGTTGAATAAGTGTTACAATATTACCTTGAATCTTCTCTTCTAAGACAAAACGCTACACTCCCTATACATGTCATACCAATCCTTTAATTAATTATATGAATAAGCTTCAAACATATAGATATAATAAATTTTTCAAGCCTCCCTACAATCCTGTCAACATCCCCCGCTCACGGTATTCTTATGCCAAAAATCTACTCCCCTGCTCACGGTATCAGCAAGCCTGAATTAACTTCCATGTTTTCGACATCAACAGGTCTAAATACATCTCCTCTACATTTCCTAAGCCCAAATTACCATAACAATAACAACCTAACCTCATCACCCATCATCCAATTATCAATCAAAGACAAAATGGATCGCCCTTAATCTAACTCACCACTCAGACTTGCACCAATACTGAACCCACTGACCACTTCCCCTTAAACTTTCTTCCAATTTTCAATTCTATTAATCCCTAAGATTTTTAACATACCCATAATTCCAATATTGAAGCCAATTCCAAAATCGAAGCAAAACCCTAAGAGAATCAAATGAAATTAAACCCAAGAAATCATTGCATAGTTACTTACCTTTCTCGGTCTGCCCTCTTCTTCTTTCTCAATTTCTTTCTCTCGGTCTCCTCTCTCACGTCCAGTCCCTTCACGGCTTCAGCCCACTGCCAACTCGCCGGACCAAATCTGGGGATAAGCTTCTGGAACTATTCACACCTCTCTCTCTCTCTGCCTCCATCGAACGTCTCTCTCAAACTCTCCTCTCCTTCTCTATCTCTATCTCTCTTGATTTTGCTCTGTTCTTCCTTATCTCTACTCTCTTTCTCTTCATCTCTCTCTCGGTCCTGCTCCTTCCTTCTCGGCCTGCTCCTCTTTCTTTCTCTTTCGGCCTATCTCTTTCGGCCTAATCTTCTTTTCTTATTTCGGTCTGTGTGTGTAATTTGTGTGTGCGTGTGTTGCATATAGGGGTGGCAATTTGGGTCAGGATTCGTTTATTCGTTCGATTCGATTCGCTTTAAAGCGAATACGGGTTTGAAAAAATGGATTCGTTTAATAAATGGTCAATTCGATTCGATTCGTTTATTAAACGAATCGAATACGAATTTAAGCTCATAGATTCGTTTATTCGTTTAGAATTCGTTTATTATTTTTATTTACTAGTTCTTGTTAATTTTCAATTAAGATTTGAGAAATTATAGCTAATTACCATAAAAAAAAAGTAATATTTTCGATATTTGGTAAGATATTTTTGGTAAATATATTAAGTACATATTTCATATGTATATATTTATGAAGAATTAATGTAAATCAAGTGTCGTTAATTATTTTATTAAATAATATCATGACTAAACGAATAAACGAATATTCGTATTCGATTCGTTAATAAACGAATCGAATAAGAATCCTGATATTAGGATTCGTTTAATAAACGAATCGAATACGAATACATCACATTTTGATTCGATTCGTTTAGGATTCGATATAAATTCGATTCGTTGATTCGTTTTGACACCCCTAGTTGCATACTTGCATAGATGGGTGTGTATGTCACGTGTGTGTTATATATATACGATACATGTGTGTGAAATTTTCTAGAACAATTAAAATATCTAGGGTTTATTTATTACTCATACGTGTTTCTAGAAATATCTAGGTTCTTTAATAGTAGCATGGCAAATTCTCAATTCAATCCCTCAAGTTTAATTATTATTGACTTATAATTAATTTATTGAAAATCCCCCTTTTATAATTAAATTTAGCTCGCGTTCGGACACGACCCCACACGCGAATAAAATTCACGCCAATATTCTAAAATAACCCGGTCGTTACACACCCCCAAAATCAGAAGCAAACGACGCACAAAACCAAGCCCAAACCAGCAGCTCATCAACGCACAAACAACCCCCAAAACCAAAAGCAAACCACGCACAAACAACCCCCAAAACTAGCCTGCAACAACGCAAAAACAACCACAAAACCAGCCAAAAAATAACCCAAAATAGTCCAAAAATCACCAAAAAACAGCAACCAAAACAACAGCCTAAAATAGCAAAAATAGCAGCCCAAAAACAACAAAAACAGCAACAAGAAACAGTAAAACAGCGAGCAGAAATAGCAAAACAAAAATCAGCAAAACAGCGAGTGAAACAGCGAACTAGAAACAGCAAACAGCGAACCAGCTTCAATCCTTTCGGTGACAGCCAAACACACATTCAAGAAAGCAACTTAAAAGGTAAGACCTGAGGGCACCCTATTTATTTTTATAGTTCCGAACACGACATGTCGGGCTGGACGTGAAATACGTCCAGCCGGGTATGCGAAGTCCTACATTAAAGACGGCCAAATTTCTGGTCACATTATTTATTCTTCTTCGGCGTTTTATTATTTGTTTTTTTTTTCATATATTTAGTTTTATTTATCTTATTATTTATTTATGCACTTTCATCGTTATTTATTATTCAGTATTTATTTTTGCTATTTAGCTTTTTGTCTGTTTACTTTTATTGTTATTTTATTATTTCACCCTTTTTTTATGACCGTTTACATTACATTGATGGTTATGTGTGTTATTATCTCTTGCGGTATATCAAATGAAATCCCAGACGTAAATTCCATAGCCGATTCCGAATGGACGGTAGTGCGGTCTATACTTGGGATACAACTCCACGTACCACTCGGGAAATATTCATACATGCGCGATTAACCCCCCTTTCTTTACTGTTTATTTAATGACGCTTTATTTGCTTATGATTATTATATCGTACCTTGTATTTACTTAATTTAATTTGCTTTTATTTATATTAATGTTTATGGGTGTGCAAATTTGTGTGTTTATTTGAATTATCTTGCATGAATTGCATAAGACTTGGCTATACCATTCTGTGAACCCGTCCATTATACTGGCATAAGTAAGGGACTATTCCGAACCCAACGGTTTGAGGTATTCCCTTGCGAGGGGTGAGTGCGGCCTTAAATCTTTTCCCAGTTCACACTGGGTGGCGACTCATTTATTCTCCGGTTTAGTCCCTCGCGGGCTACTCCGTACTCTCTACGGGCTGCGAGCCTAACAAAGTCGTGGTCGCCGAACATCATAGGCATAGCGGTAAACCCCGCTTCGCTCCTACAGATGGCGACTCCACTGGGGACAGAGAATCGGCCATGAAATAATGCCTTATAGTGTCTGTGGCTTTGGCTTTGGTTACCCAAGTCTCATATATTTTGCATACCCTTTTACCCCGATGGCGTCATGTATCGTGAAGTCGCTTTCACTCAAGGCGGCGGATCATTATGTGATGACCATAACTCGTTGGCACGTACCCTAGGGTGTAAAAAGGCGCGCCAACTCAGTCGCTCGAACCCTTGAGTGGGGAGACCTAGTTGTTAGCAACCCTTCATCGGCGGGAGCCTTTATCCATACCCTTATAAGCCCACATATGAACCATAGTTATATGTCTTATAGAAGCTACCCTCATGCTTGTGTTTGGGACCATTATCATTTGGATCCATTTAGGCCTCTCGTCATAGGATACAAACTTGTTGGGCGACTTAAACTAGGATGAGTTTATATCTTATGACGATTGGGCCAAACGTTTTCAAAATGACGATGGGCCACCTTGTGTTTGGGCCCCATATCATTTGAAGTTATTTAGCCACCTTATCGTAAAAGTGTAAACCTGTTGGGCCTTTTCAACTGGGACAAGTTTGCACCTCGCGATAATCTGATTGAACGCTTTAAAATGATAACGGGCCAACTTGTATGAAAACCTTGATGGGCTTAGAAGGTCCAAACATGATCCGAATATGCCAAATGCATGAGTCAAATATCCGCACTGGCTTTCATCCAGGAAGGATACGCCTTGGTATGGCATATTTGTATACTTTTTGATATCTCCAAGTCCACCCCCACAACCGTGATTACCGAGGGCCCAATTCGTCATTTCCAGACAATGGCACGATCCCCATAATAGGCTTAGTCAATATTGTAAATGGGCGGTCTTTGTCTTTTACCGATGGAAAGGGACTGAGGTAGCCAAGGTTCACCCTTGTAGCGTAGGAGAGAACGATTTTGTGTACCCCTCATTGGTGCATAAAATAAGTTATACCTATGACAGAAATGGACTTACCACGAGTATGGGATGAATAAGGTCAGAAGGATATATGCTGTTTTGATAACCACATGCATCTCATCTCATGCATCTCATTCATCGCATGCATACATGCATCATGCCAACCCGTTGTCTTAACAGCCATCATAGATATCCGTTGGGTTAGAGAAGAAGAAAGACTTGTCAAGAAAAGGTTAGCAAACAGGGATGCGTTTAGCAGTGAAGATTCCTGCATGGATAAATTGGAGACCAACGTCACCAAAATTACTGAGCAACTACAAGATTTAACCAAGGCTATGGCCAATCTGACAGTACCCCGTACAGTGAGAACATAAAATTTTACGGCTAGAATAGAAAGACCATTGGGGGGCCTTCAGCCCAAAAAAAAATTGTTTTTAGTCCTTAATAGTTAAGCATAAGTCCAATGATGAAATTGTTTGCTTTAGGGTGAAATCTTAGAAACGATAAGTTCTTGATGTACTTTTATCTGATACTTTGAGTAATTGATCTATGTGAGACTCGTAAGCACTTAATTATAGGTTTTTAGCAGTGAAAACCTGAGTAGTTGGCAAAGTGACTAGTTGAAGAAATTATAGGTCGATGAATGACCGTTTGCTTAGATGTCTATCCTAATTTGCTTGTGTTATGATGTGTGGTATGGTTGAAAATAAAAGAAAAGTCTCTAAAGAAAAAATTAAACCACTTATAACCGATAAGCGTGAAGCTACCCATGGGCGAGTATTAGGACCATCATGAGGAGAAATGCTACCTTAAAGGGTAGGTGTGTTGAAAAAAAAAGAGAGAGAAAAAAGAAAAGACAAGAAAATCATACCATATTGAGCACATAAAAAGCAATTGCAGAGCATAATTGAGATATCTAGGTTGGTTTGACCCATCGATCCCAATTTTTAAACGAAATCATTGAGTTGGCTTACCTAGGAATCAAACAGTAAATGAGCCTTTGCGCACACACACACTGTGAGTCTGGCTTAGATGATTTATTCAAAGACTTGGATTTGAGTTGCATTGAGTGTTTTGAAGGTTCTCTGGTTTCATTATTGGGCATTCCTTGAGGACAATAATATGTGTAACTATTGGGACTATTTCATAGCCCGTAATATGATATGTCGATACAGAATGCCATATCACATAGTGACGAGCAATGAAGTCCAATTTAAGAGAAAAATGCAAGCCGAGAATGGCAGCAAACTCCTCAAAGAGAGGGAATATTTCAAAATCTGGGAATCATAAGACATGATTTTCAATATCCCAAAAGGATTAAGCCATTTTCATAAAGGCGTAATCCACTTTGACCTAGTGCAGGTAGCGAAGAGTAGAAAGCCAAGCCAGGTCTGGGGGCGACCAGTCTACCACCCCACGGACAAGGGACACAACAAGACCTTGAGCCCTGAGACCAAAGAAAATTGAGCAATCACTATAGGAGAATTGGCAAAAAGAAGCTGTAAGCAGGTGTAGGGGGCGACTAAAGCTTTTATAGGCAAAGGGCACTAAAAAGCGCAAAGAAGGCCTAATCAAGGATGACATCAAGCCAATATGACAAAGAAAACCCATCAGAATAGGGAATGCATCCATGCATACATGCATACACGTCGCATACACAATTTTTTTTTGTGTTCGCAGGCTTTGAAGAAAAAAAAATACGACGAAGACAAGCAACTCCTCGGGAATGAGGAAGAGCAAAGAGCCTCGAGAATGAGGACGGATCAGGGGCGAAGTGCCTCACCACCATCAGTTCGATAGTTTAGGAAGGAATCATAGGGTCGAGGCCCACATTATCGACAGTTCAGGAATGAATCCTAGGGGGCGAGGCCCACATTATCAACAGTTTGGGAATGAATCCCTAAGGTTGAAACACCTCATCAGCATAGGAAAAAACTCCCCAGTGGATCGAAGAGTCAAGAGGAACAAAACACTATCACCCACTCAATTTGGGAACAAAGCATCTTACATTCGGTGGTTCACCCAGAAACGGTTCGGAAATGAACCATCTCACACTCAGGAACGGTTCGAAAATGAACCATCTCACACTCAGGAACGGTTCAGAAATGAACCATCTCACACTCAGGAACGGTTCGGAAATGAACCATCTCACACTCAGGAACGGTTCGGAAATGAACCATCTCACACTCATGAACGGTTCGGAAATGAACCATCTCACACTCAGGAACGGTTCAGAAATGAACCATCTCACACTCAGGAACGGTTCGGAAATGAACCATCTCATACTCAGGAACGGTTCGAAAATGAACCATCTCATTAACCGCAGAGATCGAAACATCTCACACTACTCAGTTCGGGAATAAATCCTAGAGATCGAAATATCTCGCAGGGAAGAAGCCCATGGGTCGAATCACCTCGCCATCAAATCAAATCAGTTCGGGAATGAATCATAGAGATCGAAGCATCTCAGAGGGATGAAGCCCATGGGTCAAAGCACCTCGCCATCAAATCAGCTCAGTTCGGGAATAAATCATAGAGGTAGAAGCATCTCGCAGGGATGAAGCCCAGTGGTCGAAACACCTCGTCATCAAATCAACTCAGTTTGGGAATGAATCATAGAGATCGAAGCATCTCACAGGGATGAAACCCGGGGGTCAAAGCACCTCACCATCAAATCAGCTCAGTTCGAGAATAAATCCTAGAGATCGAAGCATCTCGCAGGGATGAAGCCCATGGGTCAAAACACCTCGCCATCAAATCAGCTCAGTTCGGGAATAAATCATAGAGATCGAAGCATCTCGCAGGGATGAATCCCAGGGGTCGAAGCATCTGGCCATCAAATCAACTCAGCTTAGAGATCGAAGCATCTCACACCAGCAGCAAAACAACAGGTAAGTACGGCAAGGGCCGACGAACCAGTTAAGCCAAAAATGCATGCATGACTTTGATAGGGTTGTCACTGTCACACACTGCACAAGCCCCATCAAATTGGGGGTGACTGTAGACACTTCATTTTTACATAAGCCTGATGACGAGCCTCGTATGGAGACACTACCTAAAAAGTTACGGAAGTAGCAGGAAACAAATGCTGAAAGGAAAGAAAATCTCTAAAACTAGCACCCTATCGGATTCAAACTCACTAGTCAGTCTCAGATTCGCTTAGTCAGTTTCTGTTTCAAACCTCAACCTCGGCCCATCAACCCAGCCTCGGCCCAAGCCCATGCAGCCCACGCCAACACTACACGCCCAAGCCTTCCTAAATAAAAAATACCATGCAAAACACATGTTAAAATTCCCTCATCAACATTTTCCAATTTAACAAGATATGAAATCCCATCCTCACCAAATCTATAATATTCTTTCCAAAATAAATATTCCCCAAATCATCATGATTTATTTCCAAGATTTAGAGATCCATTGGCATTATAAAAAGACAACAAAACCAAACCATTGAGGGACTCTCTCTTCACAGCAAAAAAAAAAAAAAAAAAAACCCAAGCTCTCTCTTCTCTTATTCTTGAAACCACCTTCATTCAACCTAGGACCGAGAAAAACAAAAAAAACAAAAATAAAAGCCAGCCCACCACCGAACAATAAAGCAACCAAACACAACAAAGCAGCCCCCTACAACCGAATAAAACAAAAACAAAGCAGCCCCATACAATCGAATAAAACAACAACAAAACAACCCCTTCCACCGACTAAAACAACAACGAAACCAACAACCCTCAAGCCTCCACCAAAACAACAAAGCAGCCCCCTACAACTGAATAAGACAACGCACAAACAACCCCCAAAATCAGAAGCAAAACAATGCATAAAACCAAGCCCAAACCAGCAGCTCATCAACACACACAAACAACCCCCAAATCTAGAAGCAAACCACACACAAACAACCCCCAAAACCAGCCAGTAAACAACGCAAAAACAACCACAAACTAGCCAAAAAATAACCCAAAACAGTCCCAAAATCACCCAAAAACAGCAACCAAAACAGCAGCCAAAAATAGCAAAAATAACAGCCCAAAAATAGTAAAAACAACAGTCCAAAAACAACCAAAACAGCAACCAGAAACAACAAAACAGCGAGCAGAAATAGCAAAATAGAAAACAGCAAAACAGTGAGTGAAACAGCAAACTAGAAACAGCAAACAGTGAACCAGCTTCAATCCTTCCGGCGACAGCCAAACGCACTTTCAAGAAAGCAACTTAAAAGGTAAGACCTGAGGGCACCCTATTTATCTTTATAGTTCTGGACACGGCATGCTGGGCTGGACGTGAAATACGTCCAGCCGGGTATGCGAAGTCCTACATTAAAGACGGCCAAATTTCTGGTCACATTATTTTTTCTTCTTCGGCGTTTTTATATGTTTTTTTTTTATCTATTTAGTGTTATTTATCTTATTATTTATTTACGCACTTTCATCGTTATTTATTATTCCGTATTTATTTTTGCTATTTAGCTTTTTATCTATTTACTTCTATTGTTATTTTATTATTTCGCCCTTTTTTTTATGACCGTTTACATTGCATTGATGGTTATGTGTGTTATTATCCCTTGCGGTATATCGGATGGAAACCCAGACGTAAATTCTGTAGCTGATTCCGAATGGACGGTAGTGCAGTCTATACTTGGGATACAACTCCACGTACCACTCGGGAAATATTCATACATGCGCGATTAATCCCCTTTCTTTACTGTTTATTTATTGACGCTTTATTTGCTTTTGATTATTATATTGTACCTTGTATTTTCTTAATTTAATTTGCTTTTATTTATATTAATGTTTATGGGTGTGCAAATTTGTGTGTTTATTTGAATTATCTTGCATGAACTGCATAAGACTTGGCTATACCATTGTGTGAACCCGTCCATTATACTGGCATAAGTAAGAGACCATTCCGAACCCAACGGTTTGAGGTATTCCTTTGCGAGGGGTGAGTGCGGCCTTAAATCTTTTCCTAGTTCACACTGGTTGGCGACTCATTTATTCTCCGGTTTAGGCCCCCGCGGGCTACTCCGTACTCTCTACGGGCTGCGAGCCCTATAGTGTCATGGTCGCCGAACATCATAGGCATAACGGTAAACCCCACTTCACTCCTATAGATGCGTGGCACAACTTCTTCCTAAAACAGTTTTAAACAGTCCCAATTCCACTCTAGCATGTTAGAGACCACCCTAAGGGTCTCTTATCGACTTTTTTTTATATATACAATACACCATAATGTAAGTATTTTGTGCCTGAAAATAATAGCGAGTATTTAAATCGATAGATTTAGCTTAATTCCGTAATACACTCCATGAATTATTTTCTAATCAGAGTTATCAATTAGAGATTATCGCATGAACCACAAAACCTATCGGTGAAGTGACGTCATGCTAGCAGAACCTCAAACCAGTGAGTGGACACTCTCCTTATTAATTGACTTTCATTTTATTGTTTTTCGTAATAGACTTATTTTTTTTACGCTTTAGGGAGTTAGAAGATATTTATTTCAGTTATCACATGAAAGCTTTTTGTTTTAAAGTGTGCTTGAGATAAAAACGTTTTCAAAGCTTGATTTTGTGTTTTTTGAGACATGGGGGAAAACCCATTTCAGTATGTAACTTTATTCAGTTATGGAATTGACGGATAGTGAACATGTGCACATGTAGAGGACTGGGGGGACGACGATATGTAACGCCCCAGATCCTAGTTCAGGACTAGGGATGACAGATGCCCCTAGATCCTAGCTTCAGAGTTTGGAGGGTAGCATAGATCCGTACCCCCAGTTCTAGTTCAGTGGCTTGGGGGACGGCGATACGTAACGCCCCAAGACCACTAGTTCAAAGACAGTAGTGGCGTGCTTTAGGGGACGAAGCCCCAAAGTCATGGATTTGCACTTCTGGCTCTAGTTAGGCGTATGGGGGGACGGCGATACGTAACGTCGTCAAGTTTTTCAGAGACAAATAAGTTTTTAGATACCAGATTTTCAGAAAACAGCTTTCAGAAACCAGACCTTCAAAAGCAGTTTTCAGAAAGATAAGTTTTATAAAAGAGATTTCAGACAAAATTTTCAGAAAAAAGAGTTTTCATATAAAGTTATTTCTGGAATTTTGGTATTGTAACCAAGTGTTGTATTAGTATTTCAATTTTCGTCCATTCACTTAAATCATACAGCGATCTAACCCCCACACTCCCAGTTTTCTGTTCTTGAAGGTATTCTCGGGAGGACGGATACTGATGCAGTCACTAGGGTTTGGAGTCCACCAAATCAAGTCAGAGAGAGTGTGAGTCTAGTCAGTTCAAGTAAAAGTTATGTATTAGTCATTGTTTGTGATAATCGTTGTTGTAAAGTAAATGCAATTGGTACATAGTCATTAATGTTGAGTTTGTAAGTTATGTTATGAAGCTTGGGCTTCGGTCCCACACTTATTATATTTAAATAAGAGAAAATAGAGTATTAGTATATGTTAATGGTGTGAGATTCAGAGGCTCAGAGGGATAGTATAGCCTATTCCCTGCCGGTAGCATCTCCCGGATCGAGGATGTTACAAAGATGGTATCAGAGCATGGTCTAGGGAGTCAGTGACTGTAGTGGGGAGAATGTTGGGGTCTTGTATACATAGTATGTCCAGGATACTTGTATACGGGGCACTAACTCTCCAGTATCCGATTCTCGAGTACGTCCTCAAGTTACATAGGCAGGTTAGTAAGCTTTCCTAGATCATTCGAATAGTATTCCATATGAGAAAAGTTATACTTAAAATCCAAGATAGGAATTTTTCCTAAAGTTATCATGGCCTATCCCCAGAAGTTTAGAATGAGCTATGAAATTAAAAAGTAATGATCTAAGAAAAGTTACCCAAGAGAATGGGATATGAAAACTATAAGAAAGCAAGAAAGGATGTATAGATGTGTAAGCAGCTAGAGATACAGAAAAGTAAAGAGACTGAATAAGATAGTGAAGTTATAAGGATACCCAACCCGGACAGTAGAAAAAGAATAGAAAAGCCCGAATAAGTAATAGAGTACCTAGAAGATGTAAGGTCTATTCCCTCCTCAGAAAATTCCTTCAAGCCGAATTAATAGTCTTCAGGTACTTCATATAGATAATATGTTTCCCTTGTAATGAGGAAAAAGCCAGAAAGATAACAGAAGTAAGAAATCAAGATTAGACTCAAGGATTCCAATAGATTGAGATGTCAAAAAGGACGTAGAGAACTCCAAATTCCTAAACCCAGATCTAGGTCCACAAGACGACAAACAAAAGACATAAACAGAAATGATTAGTTACCTTATCCCAAGCAACCCGATAGAGACAAGACCCTAACTATTTAGTTTTCAACCACTTAGTCATACCGGTTAAGGAAGTTGTCCTAATGGAATCTAGCTCATACCTACCTTACATGAGAAATAGACTCTATCAGGACACATAGTACCAGAACAAGGATACCAAAACCCATCAAGATATAAGACGTTTGCCCTATTCCCTACCATCATAGATATAGATGACTGAAAGAAGCTCCATGATAGCTCATCCTAAGAGATGGAAAGACCTCGAAAGGCAGATCACCCAAGAAAAGAGTAAGGAAGTTTTCAAGGATATAACGAAGATAACCCAGTGTAGCCAAAGATTAAGGCAAGTCAGCACGAGACTTGCAAAATTAGTAAGAGTCCACAAGTAGACCGAATAAAGTAGAACCCATGGATCAGCCCAAGTTAGTCGAAATCAATGAAAGTATACAAGAATAGACTCGTGAGGCTGAAGATATTTAGGAGTGATATGAGTATCATTATGGACAGTAGAACAAAGTGTCATGGCTGTGATTTATAGTAAGAGCAGAGAGTAGAAATCTAAGAAGTAGTCAGAAGGACGAACCACCACTAGCCTCAGTGGTATGACGTAGAGCCAAGAGATAGAATCTGAAAACAGTAAGAAGGAAAACAGAAGTGATAAGAGAATTCAGTACGAATAGTAGCATAGGTAATGTAACTTGGAGATAACAATGTAAGTAAAGACCTCAAAGTGATTGATAAAAAGTAACGAACCCTAAAACATGGATTAAACCAATTCAGTTTTCAGCAGTATGAATATAAGTTTTCTTTTCAATAGCCCCGATTTTGGTAAGTATTTAGACACCAAACCAGACACGTAAGTATGTATCCATTCCCAACCTTGAGCCCAGCAAAAATAAGAACACAATAAATGAGAGTATTTGACAGAATATGTGGATTACGAGGTGTCTAGATTGTAGAGCCAATAAGATCAACAGAACGTAGATAAAAATCGCGAGATGGTTAGACAGCCAAATCGATGAGTTCAATGAATCATTGACAAGAAACATAAGAGAGAATAATTTGAAGCCACAATAAGTTGAGCTAAGTTTAAAGGTGATCAATGAATTAATGAGCCCTCAAAGAAGTAAAGACTTAGAAGCACAAGAAATCAGGAGAACGACTCTTATGATTATAGTGAATAACTTATAAAGAGTCCTATGGTTTTGAGAAGGAAAGACTAGACAAAGAGCAGCACCTGGACCAAGATTTAATAAGAGATGTTCTAAGAAATCAAAGTTAATAGAGTTTTTAGAAGAGTAAAGATGTAAAGAGTTTAAAGGACTGAGATAAGAAAGAAATCTTTGTAGCAGAGTAAGTTTCTTAAGCAAAGAATAATAAAGAGAGTATAATAGCACCTAGAGAGAGAGAAAGTAACGACTTCAGAAGGTTTAACAATATAAATTAGATAAGAAAGGAGTGGAGAGACAGTACGAGAAAGTTTTTAGTGAGTATGACTCCAGAGGAATTTCGTAGATGAATTAGCGTGTTCGATAGTTAAAAATGATCAGAAGTAAGTTAAAGAAAGCAAACCATAGAGTTTTTAGTAGTAATGTCCTAGTGTAGGAAAAGACATCAGATATATATACACACATGAGAGTCCTAGGTCCATAGATAAACAGAATGTGCAATCATATCATCATAATCAGAAAAGCCTCAGGGTAAATTCCCACCCTCCCAACCCTCTTTAGATAACAATAGCAGAGATTTAATTTGAGGGTTGCCTCAAGATACTCCCAGAAGTAAATGATAGTATAGTGAAAGAAGACCGGAACATAAGACCATCATAAATAGTTTAAGTACAAAATAAAAGTGGGAGACAACTTTAAGTTAAAGAGTTTGGAAAGAAGTGGTTCAGATGGAGCAGTGCAGAGACAAAGTAGTGATCGAGTAACGACTGAAATACAAAAGAACTAGTGTCAGACAAAAGAATAAGATGAAGCAGGAGACAGAGATATAAACCACATAAGTCCTCAGTATAATATATGATAAAGCAAGAGACGAATGAATACTAAGGAAAAAGTTTGGAAGTAAATTTGTCCAGGTGCAACAACAATATGATAAAATACTTAGTAAACAAAGACCGAAATGTGTAATAGCAAGGTTCCTCGGCGTTGGATTGAAACCAAGATTTTATTACATGTTAACTTTCGTAATTTACAAAAAGTACTCAGCCCTAGTCTAAGCTGACCAAATCACTATGAGTTCAAGAAGAAAAATTAGTGCAAGTTGCAATTAGCATAGCAAGTGAACTCTCAAGATACGGTATACTTGCAGGTATTTAAGTAACGACCCTTGGCAACACTAAATTATGGAAAACTAGATAGTGTCGAACACCATAACCGGACTTTCAGTAGCAATAAAAGTAAAGTTATGAATAAAATATGAACTATAATTAGAACCAAATAGCCAACATCCCCGTCTTCGACATAAGTGTAGTTTAGACCAAAATTGTTCGAACAGTTAAGCTCCCCGAGAAGCTATCAGGATCAACCTCCTTAGTATAAACCCATGGAATGAACAACAATATTGGATATGAGGTACGTAAATAACCTGACCTTACACTACAAGGTCCTAAGTTATACAGATAAGCATAGGTAAGAAAATTTATAGGGTGGAACCGGTAAGCAGCCTTATATTTATATATGTATGCACATGCCCTCCAGAGTCAAAGCCGAGATAAAGGAACCCAATTTCAGAAAGCACAAATACCTATAGAAATAAAAGATCCTTGAGCAAAGGTGGAAAAGCCAAGCCTAATAGCTATGTAAAATAAGTTAAGAGGGTATTGAGTTCTCAGTAAGAAGACTTTTAGAATATATCTTCTTACATAATAAATGTAAGAAGTCTAGACAGTCAAGAAATAGAAGATATGGGGAATGAGCATGAGTAAGTGAAGTATAACAAAAGATCAGAAACGAGGTTGTTTTGATATACCATAAGAACTATAGCATGCCGTAGGGTAAAGTAATCAGCAAGAATTTTATGAAAACAAGACAATGAGTTCCTTCTCGATTAAGAAGTTAAGAAACATCAAGGTATGAAACAGAAGTTGAGGAAATAGAAAGGTTAAGGTGCATTTATTAGAAAAAGGATCAATGACCAGTCTAACAGAGATCTTAGTCATTAAGTTATAGTGAGCCCTGCTAATGTGAGATGGTTTACAGTAAAGTAAGAATCCTAGTAGACGGAAATAAAGATGGTTATAGGTACAAAGTCAGTTTAAGTTGATGAATTAGAAAGAAATGTAAACTCTGTGACCTATGGTAATATCCTAAGTTTAAAGAGGATTCGAGGATGAATCCTATTTAAGGGGGGAAGAATTTGTAACGACCAGTAGTCTATACTACTATTGCAGTGTAGTACTGTAGTATTACGGGACGAAGATAACATAATATAAATGATTTTGGACACAAAAACACTCACGGAACGACTTTGAGGATAATCGGTTAATTTCCCGAATTCCGATACGAAACTGTATAAACGTACCACTCCGGACAACCTATAGTATTTATGCCGTAATTTTCTCATACGAACTCCGATTTTTATGAATTTTATATCACCGGAAATCTGAGATTGATATCTACAATTTCCACGTTGAATATTTTGCCAAATTCGGACAATGAATAGGTCAAAAACGTAAGTCAAAATTCGGGTGAATAGTAATTTCGGGTCCAATTGAAAGAATCTCAAACTTTCCGCACACTTCCACATTTTTCTCCATTTATCCAAATCCAAAAAGCCTTAGTATATAAATGAGACACTATTCACAAATACTAAAAATGAGAAGAAGGAAGAAGAGAAGGAAGAAAACATAGAAGAGGGAAAAAAAGAGATAAAGAAGAGGAAGAAGAAAGGAAGAAGAAGAAAAAAGAAGGAGGAATGAATATGAAACAAGTTTAGCATGGCATCCTTGAGGGATGAAGAAATTCAAGAGGAAGAAGGTAAGAAACTTGACCCAAATTTTAAATTATTGGATTTTTGGAAGTTTGGTGATAAAAGAGAGATATTAGTATGGTAAGGGTTGATTATTAGTGATTGATAAGAAAGAAATGGTTGTTGGAGTTAAAACCCATTTTTTTTTAATGTCTTAAAGGAGTAGTTGATTTATGGATAATGGGGTTGAATCATTGTTTGATGGTGATAATTTGATATAGAATTGGTAAATTTGAAGTTCAATAAATTGGGTTGTGCAATGAGTTTGTTTTGGAAGTGATTGTGGAAATTTTGGGTAATGGATGAGCATGGAGGAGCAAAGTAGAATCCTGGAAATCTGCTTCGCGTCGCGACGCTAAAAGAGATGTGCGTCGCGATGCGCAAGGGTAAAATGACAGCACGTTTCTGTACGTTGCGCGTCGCAATGCGCAAGAGTTTGTGTCGCGATGCGTGGCATAACTTATTCCCAAAACAATTTTAAGCCATCCCAGTTCCACTCTAACATACAATACACTATAATGTAAGTAATTTATGCCTGAAAATGATAGCGAGTATTTAAATCGATAGATTTAGCTTAATTCCGTAATACACTCAATGACTTATTTTCTAATCAGAGTTATCAATTAGAGATTATTGCAGGAACCACAAAACCTATCAGCGAAGTGACATCATGCTAGCGGTGTTAGGGATATGCTCTATACCCAACTTGTGGATGGGCTATATGTACATGTATTTGTAATATTTTCATTAATTAATAAAATAACAATCTTTATTATACGTGTCTTACATAACTTATATGAATCATCAACGCTGTAATAAAGCCCTTAGAGTAATAAGACAATGGCTTCCATGCCTTATAAGAATCATTACTCTTAAATGTTCCTAGTCATAGTTTTGTGAATAATCTGGGCGTTCACAAAGCGGAGTGTAGGCACTACATTTTTGCATGTAAGTCCCGATGATGAGTCTCGTACGGAGGCACTACTCTTTAGGTTGCGGAAGTCGTGGGAAACGAATGTCGGAAGGGAAAAGTCAAAAATTGACACCTTGGTGGATTTAATTCGTTTGTTTAGCTTCAGTTTCACTTGTTGGACCTCTATTTTAAAACACATTCTTAGCCCAAATGTTGGAGATTCTAAGGTCCCAAGGATCATAAATCAAGCATGAACGTATGTGAATACATTCGAAGAAGTTGCGGAATACTTAAATCGATCGGTTGAGTGACGCGGAGGCAACAAAAATTGATTTTGCTCGGTAGTGGACTGGTTCGGCAGTTCAGTTTTGAGCTCACTGGTTTCGGTCTTTGGAGGTCCTCGAACAAGCTCCAAGCTTTGTCGAACGATTCCCGGCTCATGGGTGGACTTCCATATCACCTTCGCATGTCTCGGAGTGTGTTAGCACTCTCGATTTTTCCACAAAATCACACTTCCTTCCCCATCACTGCTCGATTTTTCCCAGAAATTTCACAGTGAAGAACAGCCCCTTGGGCTTGTAAAATGATAGAAGAGAGGAGAGGATTTGTGAGAGAGAGAGAGAGTTGTGTAAAATGTTAATTGATTTCCCAAATTCAATTAAAACATATACCACTTTTTGTATTTCAAAAAGTCAAGCCATAAATGGCTCCAACCACTCACATAACTCAATCACATCAATCACAAGTTGTCAAGTCACATCACTCAAAGTGACAAGTGATTTGACGCTTGATACGACTAGCGATTTGACGCTTGATTTGACTTGCGTGCCGCACTCGAATTCGAAATGCGAATGCGCTCGCAAATAATCCCGGGCTCGGGTTCGCTAATTCTAAATTAACGAATTTTCCGTTGCGTCGTAATTAAATGATTACGCCTAGAGAAATCACTATTCACTTCGCTAACGAATTAATTCTCAAATTAATTCGTTGGCCCGAATTAAAATCTAATTTTATTCCGCGTCGAAATCCAATTTCGTTTAATATATCAAATATATTAATTTCTCGATTAATTCCAAATTAATCGTTATCTTTCTTTAAATGATATTGTATCTCAGATAAAATATCTCCGCAATTAATCCCAGATTAATTTTCTCTCTCATCTTATTAATCCCAGATTAATTAAAAGTGCGAGTCATACGTCATCGGTGAATCTTTGGGAAGCGACCCATGAGATCCCCGGATATGTTGGTAGTAAATTGGTCGTCGGACTATCCGAACACGTAAGTACCTCGTACTACTTTTATGCCGAATTACAAGACAAGGTTGGCTTCTAGCAAAGCGCCATGCCTACCCAATTCTCCAGAAATATCCTTACAGGAATAAAAGATCTGTATCAGGCGTAGTATACGTAGTATTGCGTATTTCTGTCCAGTATCAAATGATCACATGCAAGGCCTGGGGCTGGTACAGTGTTGCCCCGTACGAAGCATATATCAGATTACAAGAAACTAGTCTCTTTAATATCGGATAATCATGACCAAGTCATATTATCCCGACGGTTGCAACCTTATATAGAGAACCAGTTCTGTATCCTGCGCGATCATCAACTCCATATGACTGGAGTGACACTTCCGTCTTGACATCCACACCCAACACACTACGATTCTCAATATACCCAGCATCGGCGTACACAGAACCTGTTAAAGCCCTGGACGACCTCAACCAAAGTATATTGATTGTCGCAAGTATTAGCGGTGCAAGTCTCAGGTTAAAATCAAATACACCTACCCTGATTTCGGATTTCCATAGACACATAGTCATACTACCAATGGAATTCCGAGGGGGTCTTATCCAGAGCGAAGCTGTTTCCCGTACCATCGGTGAAACACAATCTCCTATTACACTTGCATGAGTATCCTATACCCAAATATATGAGAACTATGCCGTTGTGCCCTCACAACGCGCACAAGTGTAATACTAGTCTTTTACGCATTCATCGATGTCCAATCTCGATAATGCTCTGCTAGGGATATTTAATGATTTATCTTTCGTGGATTGATACTGTCTCATATCATTCTCAATCCAGGAATAAATCACAGGGACATCCTACCATTTATATATCTAGGTGATCTAATCAAAAATATAAGAGTGCAATCTCATTTGTCACATAGTTAATTTGTACAACAACACCGTGATTTGTACAAATAGTGACGCTATGGGTCATAATTGTCCAACAATCTCCCACTTGGCCTATAGCCAGTCACTCGAGTGTTGACACCCGAACTATGTACGGTTGGCTCAAACTGCTGAGAAATGCTTTCGTAAACGGATTTTCATGATTATCATCTGATGCGATTTATTAGATCATCACATCGCCACGATGTATGATCGAACGAATCAGATGAATTATCGAAGTATGTATCTGGATCGTTGATGAGACCATTAATCTTTAGCCTGTGCTCAAGCCTAGCTTTAGCTGCTAACAGAATTATATCTAATCTAATTAGATTTGTTATCGACCCAAATGGCTTCTATTGCCGCCTCAACTGCAGCAATAACCCGCATTAGTTGTTTATTCGGTAACAATATCTTGCTTGGAAGATTTCTAGCTCACTGTACCGTTATTCAAACTTTGTAGTACCGTTTACGACTTATAGTCATTTTATCAGTTTAGGAAATTTGCAGTAGTGATCCCAGTCACTTCAAGTTCTCCATCTCCATAGACTAAGACAGCATCCTTAGTTCTCTAAGACACTAAGTATGTTATTAACTTCAATCCAGTGACTATCACTTGGATTGGCGTTTGTGAATCCATATGCTCAAAGCGTATGAGACACCAGGTCGCATACATTTTTCAATGTACGAGTTCTCGGAGAGTTTTCACGAAGCCAAGCTTTCACCGATTGTATTATGGGAATATCATTTCCAAGAAATGACGTATTATCATTATTGTAGGACATCCACTGTCAGTGCGCTCCCACTAACCCTCTTATATACACAAGAATCATTTTCGTTTTGAATTAAATCATAAACTATTATGATTACATCAAAACGATAATTCCAAGAACCTAATGCTTGCTTCAATCCAAACATGGATCGAATAAACCGGCAACCTTGTTTGCTAGTTTTAGTACGACAAAACCGACAGGATGTTGTAAACATCCTCCAAAAGGTTTCCTTTTCTGGAAAGTGATTTTCCCGTAAAGCTGTCATATTTCATAAATGAAACATGCAGCTTTAGCAAGCATTATCCAAATGGATTTACCATGGCAACAGTTAAAAGGTTGAATCGAAATCAACATAATGTTGATAACGATACATTTCCGCTAAAAGCCTAGCTTTATACGTTGGTATGTTGCCATCCATGTACGTCTTCCTTGAAGACTTATATAGTACCAATAGGCAAAATGCCTTGCGGTACATCAACTAGTATCCAAACTAAGTTGATATACATGGAATCCATTTCGGACTCATGGCACTTTGCCATAATAGGGAGTCGATACCTTGTATATTTTCCTCATACGTAGTCAGTTAGTATACCTCAAAAGATTGACATCTTTACGAGGTGAGATCAAAAACCCATACCCCAGGTTGTTTTCTGACTCTCTCCGACTTACGTGGTTCTTGTGTATACGAAGATTAATAGTATAGTTTATCCTTGATGAACTATTCATGTTCCATTAAGGAATGGGTTTGTCTTGAATAGTATTACTCCGATTTTCATCGAGTTTTACTATCCTCCCACTTACCACTGCATATCGATATTCCTCTTAGGAAAACCACATGGCGAGCAACAATCTAATTGTTCTCTTGTGAGTTGTATAAGTACTATACTATGTATCCCTAGGATAACCTACAATTGGCACTTATCCAATTTGGGTTTTAGTTTGGTATCATCAAAACATATGCCAAACATACCCAAATATTTAGGAATGAGAAACCTGGTTTATTTCCTGTTCATATCTAATATGATATCTGTCAAACATATTTTTATGGAACCTTATTCTAAATAAGTTATGCACTGTTTATGATTATCCGTTGAAGGAAATGGTAGCTCAGAGCGACTCATGATTAGCCTTATCATGTCTAACATAATTCGGTTAATCCGTTCGGACACACCGTTAAACTGACGTGTTCCTGGAGGAGTCCTCTTTGAAAGAATACTTTACTCTTTCAAGTATATTAGAAACTTATTGCTTAAGTATTTTTCATTACGGTCTTACCGCGACGGTTTAATACTTTAGCTGATCTGTTTGTCTATTTCGTGTCGAAACTTGAAAGTTTCCGATTTGTGTTCTTCAAAAGAGACACATAACCATTACGCGATGCCACATCCGTATAGGTCACGAAATATTCATATCCACCTCTAGCCTAGCTAGACATGGGCCCACTTGCTTCACTATGAACTAGGGCTGACAGATTGGTGGCATTTACACTTTTACCAAGTAAATAGTGTTATAGGCACATTGCCCAATAAACTAGATTCGTAGACTTTATTTGATTAGAATCAAATTAGTCCTAGTACCCACACTTCAAAAGTGCGGATATACGAGTCTTGTTTAATTGTGTCCCTGACAACAATACCACAATTAGTTTTACCTGATCAAATCAGTTTGAGCTATTTGTTTGTCATATTATACGTTTGAGATTTATTTATATTCAAAATATAAATATTGTTATTCACATCTAATGTGTTTATCTCAATATCATCTTTATATAATAAAACACTTTAGTGTTCTAGAATATAAAGGTTCACCCGCAGCGGGTTAAACACTGATATAAAGATAATGTATCTAGTCAAACTAGTTACATTATAACAGTTTCGAAATTTAGGTACACACCGAAGGGTAGTTCCTAAAATTAGGTATCTATGGTTAAAACAGCGACTTTCATCCCATTTCCAATTCACAGATTAATCTCAATTGATGTCAATATCCTGCTCATAGCAGAGTCTGAACATCAGTATATATTTATATCACACTAAGTATTTAAAATCCAATTTCAATACTAGTAGTGAACATAATCATGACAAACATATTTGAAGTCAGAGCCTTGCCCCCGTCTTCAGTTCCTTCATGTCTGCTTTGTCCAAACGGCAGTCACGCTTCCGCGATCCCGTTTGCCACATTTAGGCAGACATTTTGGGATATGTCATTTATCTTCCCAGAAGATTATAATGATTTTGCCTTTGCCCTTTCATACTCCAGAAGCCTTTGGCCAAGCCTCGGACTTCTAGAATCGAAGCAAGGTGCGCCTTGCACTACTTGCCCTGATTGCAATTTTAGTACTTCTAAAATCTAAGCATAGATTTATGAAGATCCTTCAATTTCATTATCATACTTTAAGGATCTAATCCTTAGTTCTGATTCAGAAATTAAAGAGTCTACTGCGGTAAGTATAATGGATTAAGCACTTTAGTTATCATTACATTAATCTTCCAAAGATTATGTTCGACTATTTGCTTAACTCCGGGCTTTAGGCTTAATATGTTATTTTATCCAATAAAGTAACTTATTATTTTCCAGGACCATCCTGAAATTTTATTCCCAATTTGAAAATTAAGCCATTTAAATACATTTTCCCTAGGATTATGTTTTAAATGCCAATCTTTCAATTTTATCTTGATTCTAATAGTCCAACTATTTAATCAACGATTTAGGTACTATTTATTATAATGATTACAATAGTCCAACTATTTAATCAACTATAATTTAATAGATTAAAATCAATTATATTGATTACTATAATCCAATTATAAAATCAACTATAAATGAATAGTTTGAATATAGTCCAACTATTTATTAAAAAACAACATTTAAATATTAGTCCAACTAACATTTAATTTATTTGACGAATGATATTTGTTTGAGCGCGTATGGTGAGTAATTGAACGAATATTGCAAATTCAATTCTTGCCTCCCACAATTTTTTAGCGAGCCTCTAACCCTCTGTCGAGTACTCGGGAAACCGCGTTTCCTAGTGGGCTAGGATCCCGTTAAATATCACACAATCTTGACTTTGGCCAACAAATTGTATGATAATTAACTAGGTAGATCTCTAAGATCGATTGGTGATGAGTGGTATTTATATCACTTATTCCCACTCATTTAACCTAATATTTTGTATAGTTTCTTGAGTTTTGTGAACGTTTTGATATGTTTTGTGTTATTTTGTAGATAAATAAAGTTTGGAAAGCATTGGAGGCAATTTGGGGCAAAAACGGACAAAAATGCGTCAACATGGATATTTTGGTCTTAAGCGCGTCGCGACGCCAAGCGTTCAGCGTCGCGACGTCTAAAATACGCCGAACAGTGCTAACGTGCACCGGGTCCACAAATCAGAATCTGAGAAAAGTTTGACTTTGCTAAAATGCGCCGTGACACGTGTCACCATCACAGCCGATCTACTAACATGCGCCGTGCCACGTGTCAGCATCCTACGGTACCGACAGTCATCATCGCCACGTGTTCCACGTGTCATTCCATGTCATCAGCCACGTCAGCAAGTCAACAAGTCAACATTGCCACCTCACCGCCACGTCATCGTCAGCCAATCAGGAAGTAACACGTGTCGCAAATCTACGGTGCCGATAGTCTTTTTCCCACGTGTCGCCACGTCACCGCCACGTCAGCGTCAATTATTGGATATCCTATCCTTATCTGACACGTGGCGGATAAAAATCTCAGCGACCAATCAGAATCCGCCACGTGTCACAATAATTGAAGCCCAACCACTCTGCCACGTGTCACCTTATCATCTTATCCAGAATCTTCAAACCAGCGAACCAGAGCGTGCCACGTCGACAAATCCGGCGTCGCGACGCTGAGGACCTGGCGTCGCGACGCCGGATCCTACCGAGGCCTATAAATTGAGCTCGAGATTTCAGAATTCAGTGCACCTTCCTCTCTCTTAAATTCCTTCTAAAGAGAGAGTTTCTCTCTCTAGATTCTTTAGTTTTTAGTTTTTTTATTTTTATTTTTAGTTTTTAGTTTTGTAAATAATTTTAATTACGTTTTGTAATAATAGTAATTTAATTTTTACTTTTTACAGTTTTTACTATTTACCATGAGGAGGTAACTTCCCCAACTAGGGTGAAAGGTAATTCTTTTACTGTTACTATTAGATTAATCTCCCTTAAAAATAATATATTCACTATTTAAAATATTGACTTAAAAAGGATACCGCCAGATTGGTCGGTTGGTAATTCATTCTAATCTGGTTTAAACTTGACTAATAAAGGATACCGCCAGATTGGTCGGTTGGTAATTTAATTTTTGATTCCGCCTTTATGGCTGGTTGGACTTAATTTGACTTAATCAGGTTACCGCCTATATGGCTGGTTGGAGAAAGAGTCACAAGTTTATATATTATTTTATGGGAGATATCTAAATTAGTAGTAGTAAAAGTAATTCCTTTTACCTTAGCATTTTATTTTATTTTACTTTTCAGTTTTACTTTATGTCTTTTACTTTTCAGTATTTTTACTTTATGTCTTTTACTTTTAAGTTGTTACTAGCCCTAGTTATGTGTTAGTTATCTGGGGTTGTGATGAATTCTAATATCACCGGTTTATAAGGGGTTATTTTATAGTTTGGGTAATTTAAAGGTTTACTTATTAAGTCTTAAGCTTAATGCTTCTTGTTGTCTGATCACCCATAAGATTGATGTGGTAAATCTAAAATGAACTAGACATAGGGATTTTAGGTTTCAGCCTTAGACTTAATAGCCCACGATCTTCCTTGAGGATAGATAACCCTTAATAGATTTCCTTACAGGATAGGAATATACCTGTCGGGCGGGGGTAGCCATAATTGGAACTTAAACTTAATGAATCCAGATAACTTGGTTGACATAGACATATGGTTCAATTGGGTTAAACTGGGTATTTACGTCTGACCATCGACATAGGCTTTTGCATAATTTAGTGTTCCAGGTTAATAAACCGATTTATTACACAAACATAAAATAATCACTTCATCTTTTAAAAGATATTAGAAGGATTCACAACCCTAGAAATAATATATAAACTTGTGATTCTTTCTCCAACCAGCCATATAGGCGGTAACCTGATTAAGTCAAATTAAGTCCAACCAGCCATAAAGGCGGAATCAAAAATTAAATTACCAACCGACCAATCTGGCGGTATCCTTTTTATAGTCAGGTTTAAACCAGATTAGAATGAATTACCAACCGACCAATCTGGCGGTATCCTTTTTTAGTCAATATTTTAAATAGTGAATATATAATTTTAGGGAGATTAATCTAAATAGTAACAGTAAAAGAATTACCTTTCACCCTAGTTGGGGAAGTTACCTCCTCATGGTAAATAGTAAAAAACTGTAAAAAGTAAAAAGTAAAATTAAATTACTTATTACAAAACGTAATTAAAATTATTTACAAAACTAAAAACTAAAAATTAAAACGAAACTTAGAGAGAGAAGAATTCCCTATTTACATCAAATAAGAGAGAGGGAATGGTACACTGAAATCTGAAATTTCGCGCTCTATTTATAGGAAAAAAATTCGGTTTCCAGCGTCGCGACGCTGAAGGTCTTGGCGTCGCGACGCCGTAATAGTGAGACGTGGCACAAGGACAGCTTGACACGTAGCGATTCGGATAAGAGGATAAGGTCGACACGTGTAATGGCGGCTGGAACTCAATTATGAAGCTGACGTCATTGATGACGTGGCACTGTTCATGACGTCATTGGTGATGTGGCACTGTTCATGACGTCATTGGTGACGTCATGATGATGTGGCGTGCGCACGTTAGCGGATCTTCTGTGGTGGTGACACGTGGCACGGCGCATGTTAGCAAAGTCAAACTTCTCAAATTCTGACCCGTTGACCCGGCGCACGTTAGCAGACTCCGGCGCAGGTTAGGCGTCGCGCCGCTGAATGTCCGGGCGTCGCGACGCGCAAAAGACCAAAATATCCCTGCTGACGCATTTTTGTCCGTGGCAGAGTGGTTGGGCTTCAATTATTGTGACACGTGGCGGCTTCTGATTGGTCGCTGAGATTCTTATCCGCCACGTGTCAGATAAGGATAGGATATCCAATAATTGATGCTGACGTGGCGCTGACGTGGCGACGACGTGGCGACACGTGGGAAAGAGACTGTCGGCACCGTAGATTTGCGACACGTGTCACTTCCTGATTGGATGATGATGATGTGGCACGACACTTGGCAATTTGACTTGTTGACTTGCTGACGTGGCTGAGACATGGCGGTGACATGGTGACGACGTGGCGACACGTGGCGATGATGACTGTCGGCACCGTAGGATGCTGACACGTGGCACGACGTATGTTAGTAGATCGGCTGTGATGGTGACACGTGTCACGACGCATTTTAGCAAAGTCAAACTTTTCTCATATTCTGATTTGTGGACCCGACGCACGGTAGCACTGTTCGGCGCATTTTAGACGTCGCGACGCTGAACGCTTGGCGTCGCGACGCGCTTAAGACCAAAATATCCCTGTTGACGCATTTTTGTCCGTTTTTGCCCCAATTGCCCTCCAATGCTTTCCAAACTTTATTTATCTACAAAATAACACACAAAACATATCAAAACGTTCACAAAACTCAAGAAACTATACAAAATATTAGGTAAATGAGGGAATAAGTGATATAAATACCACTCATCACACCCCCAAACCTAACATTTTGCTAGTCCTCGAGCAAAACATAAAATAAAATAACATAAATAAATTAACTAAGCCACTTTCGTAGGGATCACGGTTGCATTTAGCGTATGCAACAAGCCTTTAAACCCCTAGGTGTCCCTAGTGGACGAGTTGTAGTCTCGTGAGGGTTTGCGAATAAGTACTCAAAGTACGAATTCTTGAATTAAATTAAACTACATAATTAAATCCAATTTAATACGCATTTAATTCTAATTCACTATTTAATTCCAAATTAAATATTACACCTTTATTAACGAAGCTTTACGACTTAAATTCCAAATTTAATCGCAACGGGTCTCAAAGCCCGATTAACATCTAATGTTTATTTAATTAAAGTCCAATGGGCTTTTAATTAATTTCTATAAGGCATGGACTTTTGGTAAACTCGGGTCAAACCGAACAACCAAAATCCAATCCGGGAGTTCCCCCATAAGCCTTTAAATTAATTTGGCCCATTAGGCCCAATTAAATAATTAAGGTCCATTAAGTCATAATTGGACCTTTGGATTCGGTTTTGGGCCTAATTGGATCCAACCAATTTTGCCTAAACCCAACTTTGTTACAATAAAGCCCAAAAGCCCAATTACAACCTAACAAGCCCAATTTCCAAAATCAAGCCCAAATTAATTAACTTACAAAATTCCAAATTTCACAATTAATTAACCTAAGTGTA
The DNA here is from genome assembly GCA_019454045.1 of Zanthoxylum bungeanum. Taxonomy (NCBI): domain Eukaryota; kingdom Viridiplantae; phylum Streptophyta; class Magnoliopsida; order Sapindales; family Rutaceae; genus Zanthoxylum; species Zanthoxylum bungeanum. The sequence goes on from SKCR01046531.1 coordinate 49,024, forward strand.
ATACACAATCAATTACCCAATTAACATTTCTAAAACATCAATTAGCCTAATTAATCATGCACTTTTAACATTAAATAGTGTCCAACAAAATTTATTAAAATCAAACCCAATTTACATGCTTTCAAGTCTCGGCAATTAGGGGTTTTTCAATTCGATTCGATTTCAATCCAATTGAGTCCACAATCATAATTTACCAAATCAATTCAACTCATCCAATGAATCAAACAACAAAATCACAATGAATTTCATGTCCAATTGAATTCGGTCAACCCACTTTATAAAGGGAAAATTGTTCTAAATCAAAATTCAATTCAATTGAACTTCAAAAACAACATTACCCAATTGTTTTAAGTCATCCAATGATCAAACAAAACAAAATTACCAAGACATTAGGGTTATCCAATTTTCGGCCATGCCTCCCATTTGGGGAAAATTGATCCAATCCAATTTTCTTGAATTGATCACACACAATCTCAAAAAACATGTTTAAAGCATACTTAAACATCCAATTTAATTAAAACATGCTCAAACACATTTTACCCAATTTCAAGTTACATGTTCAACCTAAAGAATTGGGGAAAATTGATCCAATCCAATTTTCTTGAAATTGATCATGCACAACTTCAATTAATCAACATACAAGCATACTTAATCAACCAATTCAACCAAATCATGCTTCAATTGATTTTACCCAATTTGTCATGCCCAAAATTTAGGGAAAATTGAATCCAATCCATTTCATCTGAAATTGATCATGCACAATCTCAATTAAACATCATCCAAGCATGCTTAACAATCAATTTAACCAAAACAAGTCAAAATCGATTTTGCCCAAAATAAACCCTAACTTTTTTTCATGCTTGATAATAGCTCTGATACCATTGTTGAGTTCTAATATAGGTCCCAAGATCAACAAATCAAGCAAGAAAAAGCATGAATACACAACATAGGAGGTGCGGAATATACTCACATTGAATTCGGTTTTGATGCAAAGAAGAACAAGATGCGTTTTCTGCCTCTCTCCATGCTCGGCAGTGGCTTCTTCAAGCAGTGGGCTGCTCGGTTTTGGCCTCCAAAGTCCCTCCAAGAATCGGCCATGTGAGACTCCATTGAAGCTCCAAGCTTCAAGCTTTTCCATGCTCATAATTCGTTTCCCTATCACCTATGTATCACTCATGGTGTGCTAGCACTAAGTCTTCTTCGCTTCCCCTTTGATTCGGTCAAACCAGAAACATTTGTGAAGAAATCGGCTTGAAGCCGTGAGAAGAGGAAGATGAAAAGAGAGGGAAAAGAGAAGTGCGTAAAAGGAGAGAGAGAGAAAGAAAAAGTGTAATTAGGTTTATATATTTTAATTTCCAAAATTAATAATAATAATAATACCTTTACCACTTTTTATTTCTATTAAAACAATTCCTTTTACTTTTCAAAAAGCAAAAGTCAAAAAGCCAAAAAAGTGCTTTTCAATCATCTATCACTATTCACATCAAGTCACTTTAATAAAGTGACAACATGTCATATCACATCACTCAAAGTGACAAGTGATTTGACGATTGATTGATGCGAGTAGTGATTTGACGCTTGATGTGACTTGCGTGCCGCGTTCGAATTCGAAATACGAATGCGCTCGCAATCACTCTCGGGCTCGGGTTCGCTAATTCCAAATTAACGAATTTTCCGTCGCGTCGTTATTAAATGATTACGCCTAGTGAAATCATTATTCACGTCGCTAACGAATTAATTCTAAATTAATTCGTTCGCCCGAATTAAAATCTAATTTTAATTCCGCGTCGAAATCCAATTTCTAATAATATATCAAATATATTATTTTATCGATTAATTCCAAGTTAATCGTTCTCTCTCTTTAATTAATATTTTATCCCAGATAAAATATCTCCGCAATTAATCCCAGATTAATTTTCTCTCTCTTCTAATTAATCCTAGATTAATTAAGTGCGAGTTATACATCATCGGTGAATCTTCAGGAAGCGACCCATGAGATCTCTGGATATGTTGGCAGTAAATACGGTCGTCGGATTATCCGAACACGTAAGTACCTCGTACTACGTTTATACCGATTTACAAGACAAGGTTGGCTTCTAGCAAAGCGCCATGCCTACCCAATTCTCCAGAAATATTCTTACAGGAATATATAGATCTGTATCAAGCGTAGTATACCGTAGTATTTTGCATATCGGCCCAGTATCGGATAGTCACGTGCTAGGGCTGGGGCTGGATAAGTGTCTGCCCCGTCCGAAGCACATGTCGGATGTCTGGTAACTAGTCTCTATAATCAGATATTCATGACCTGGTCATAATATCATGATTGGATGCGCATCACTCAAGAGCACTAGTACCGTATCCTGCGTGACATCATCTCCACTATAACTGAAGTGATACTTCCGTCTTGACATCACACCCAATACACTACGACTCTCTGATAAACCCAGAAGTGGTGTACGCAGAACCGGTTAAAGCCCTGTACCACCAAGACGAAAGTCTATCGATTATCGTAAGTATTAGCGATGTAAGTCTCAGGTTAAGACCATACACACCTACCCTGATTTCGGCCTTCCATAGACACATAGTCATAATACCAATGGGATTCCGAGGGGTCTATCCAGAGCGAAGCTGTTTCCCGTACCATCGGTGAAACACAACCTCCTATCGCACTTGCATAAGTATCCAATACTTAAATATATGAGAACTATGCGGTCGTGCCCTCACAACGCGCACAAGTGCAATACTAGCCTATTCCGCATTATCGATGTCCTGTCTCGATAATACTCCGGCTAGGGATATTTAATGATTAATCCTTCGTGGACTGATACTGTCTCATATCATTCTCAATCCAGGAACTAATCATAGGGACCTCTCTTCATTTATATATCTATGGTGATCTAATCACAAATGATGAGAGTGCAATTTCCTTGTCACATAGTTAATTTGCTACAACAACACAATGATCTGTGCAAATAGTGACGCTATGGGTCATTTTGTCCAACAATCTCTCACTTGGCACATAGCCAGTCACTCGAGTGTCCCACACCCGAACTATATACGGTTCGCTCAAATTGCTGAGAAAGGATTTTCGTCAGCGGATTTGCTTAATTATCGTCTGACGCGATTTACACGATCATCACATCGCCACGATGTATGATCCGAACGAATCAGATGATATAGAAGTATATATCTGGATCGTCGATGAGACCTTTAATTCCTTAGCCTGTGCTGACGCCTAGCTCAGCTGCTAAAAAAACTATATCTAATCTAATTAGATTTATTTTCGATCCAAATGGCTTCTATTGCTGCCTCAGCTGCAGCAATAATCCGCATTTGTTGTTTATTCGGCAACAGTTATCTTGCTCGAAAGATTTCCAGCTCACTGTCCCAGTGTTCAAACTTTATAGTACCAGCAGTATTTACCGGTTTGGAAACTTGCAACAGTGATCCTAGTCACTTCAAGTTCTCCTACTCCATAATTTAAGACAGCATCTTTAGTTCTCTCAGATACTAACAGATGTTCTTAATCTTCAATCCAGTGACTATCACTTGGATTGACCTGATTGTGACTCCATATGCTCGAAGCGTATGAGACACCAATACAAGTACATTTTAAATGTACAATTTCCCAGAGTGTTAACAACTCCAAATCTATCCTAGTAGATCTTTATTCCTTGAATAAAGGTTGTTACTCCCCAGAATTCTACGGAGAATTTCTTATGAAAGCCAAGCTTTCACCGATTGTTTTATGGGAATTTCATTGTCAGTGCCCTCTCACTAACCTCCTTATATACACAAGAATTATTTCGTTTTGAGTCAAATCATAAACCATTATGATTTTTAAAACGACAGTTCCAAGAACCTTATGCTTATTTCAATCCAAACATGGATCGAATAACCCGCAAACCTTGTTTGTCGGTTATACAAAATCGTCAGGATGTTGTAAGCATCCTCCAAAAGGTTTCCTTTTCAGGAAAGCGATTTTGATCTGCAACTGACACATTTCATAAATGAAATATGCAGTTATCAACAAGCATCTTCAAAATGGATTTACCATGGCAACAGGTAAAAGGCTGAACCGTTATTAACACAATGTTGATAACGATACCTTTCCGTCAAAAGCCTAGCTTTGTACGTTGGTATGTTGCCTTCCATGTATGTCTTCCTTGAAGACGTTTAATGTACCAATAGGCACAATGCCTTGTGGTAAAACAACTAGTATCCAAAATAGTTGTTATACATGGAATCCATTTCGGACTCATGGCACTTTGTCATAATAGGGAGTTGATACCTCGTATCACTTCTAAACGTAGTCGGTGGTATACCTTCATAAGATTGACATCTTTATAAGGTTAGATCAGAAACCCATACCCTAGGTCGTTTTCTGACTCTATCCGATCTACTCAGTTCTTGTGTATTCAAAGATTAATGGTACAGATTCATCATAGATGAACTATTTGTGTTCCATTAAGGACTTCGTGCCTTGAACAGTATTACTATGATTTTCATCGAGTATCACTATCCTCCCACTGACCACTGCATATCGGTATTCCTCTCAGGAAAAACCGCATGGTGAGCAACAATCACATTGTTCTCATGTGAGATTTATAAGTACTATACTTATGGTTTCCCTTAGGATAACCTATATTGGCACTTATCCAATTTGTCGCTTGTCCTTAGTTTGGTATCATCCAAACGTTATGCCTGGCATACCCAAATTATCAGGAATGAGAAACCTTGTTTCTTCCCTGTTCATATCCTATATGACATCTGTCAAACAGATTTATATGGAACCTTATTCTAAATAAGTTATTGCACTGTTAAAACTTATCCGTTGAAGGAAATGGTAGCTCAGAGCGACTCTTGATTAATCTTATCATGTCTAACATGATTCAGTTAATCCGTTCGGACACACCGTCACTTTGACGTGTTCCTGTAGGAGTCCTCATTTGAAAGAATACTATACTCTTTCAAGTATATAAGAAACTTATTGCTTAAGTATTTTCCATTACGGTTTTACGTGACGGTATATAATACTATAGCCGATCTGTTTGTCTATTTCGTGTCGAAACTCTAAAAGTTTCCGATTTGTGTTCTTCAAAAGAAACACATAACCATAACGTGATGCCACATCCGGTTAAGGTCACGAAATATTCATGTTCACATCTAGCCTAGCTAGATATGGGCCCACTTACTTCACCATGAATAGGGCTAACATGTCGGTGGCCTTATACTATTACCAAGTAAATAGTATTTTAGGTACTTACCTAATAAACTAGATTCGCAGACCTTATTTGAATAGTCAAATCAGTCCTAGTACCCACTCTTCAAAAGTGTGGATATACGAGTCTCGTTAAATTGTGTCATAGACAACAATGCCACAAATAAGTCTCTATTGATCAAATCAATTTGAGCTATTTATTTGTCATTTTATATGTTTGAGATTTTATTTATATTCAAAATATAAATTCTGTTATTTTACATCTAATGTATTTATCTCAGTATCATCTTTATATAATAAAACACTTAGTGTTCTATAATATAAAGGTTTTATCCGCAACGGATTAAACACTGATATAGAGAATGTCTCTAGTCAAACTAGTTACATTATAACAGTTCCTAATTTAAGTATATACCCAAAGGGTAGTTCCTAAACTTAGGTATCTACGGTCGAAACAGCGACTTTCGTCCCGTTTCCGATTCATTCGCAGAGAAATCTCGGCTTGAAGTCAGTATCCAGCTCATAGCGGATTCTGAACATCAATACATATATTTTATGTACCACACTAAGTATTTAAAATCTAATTTCAATACTAGCTGTGAACATAACTAAGACAAATATTTTTAAAGTTAGAGCCTCGCCCTTTCTTTAATTCCTTCGTGTGTCTGCCATATCCAAATGGTAGTCACTTTGGGATATGTCAATTATCTTTTCAATATTTCAGAAACCTTAGGCCAAGCCTTGGGTTCTTAGAATATACGAAACGATGTGCACCTCGTGCTACATGCCCAATTGCAAACTTTGACTTTATCTCCTCTAGAATAGTCAATTAATTCTCCAAGAATTATAAATTGCAATTTTAATACTTCTTAAATCTAAAATTAGATTTATGACAAGTATATTAAATTAAGCATTAAAGTCATCATCACATAAATCTTCAAAGATTTTATGCTCTACTTATTTTGCTTAATTTGGGATTAAGGTATAATAAGTTATTTTATCAAATAAAGTAAACCTATTATTTATTCCCAATTTGAAAATAAATCATTTAAAATATTTTAATCCCAGATTATATTTTAAATATCCAACTTTTCAATTTTATCTTGATTACAATAGTTCAACTATTTAATCAACGATTAGTGGTACTATATATATTATAATGATTATATAGTCCAACTATATAATCAAATATAATCCAAAATAATTAACCTCAATTACATTGATTAATATAATCCAATTATAAAATCAACTGTAAACTGAAATTAATTAATTCAAATATATTGATTAATATAATCCAATTATATATAATCAAGTATAATACAGTCCAACTGTTTATTAAAACAACAATTTAAATATTAGTCTAACTAACATTTAATCTAATGACGAAATAATTTAAACGAGCGCGTATGGCGAGTAATTGAACGAGTATTGCAAATTCAATTCTTACCTCCCACTATTTTTCGTCGAGCCTCTAACCCTCTGTCGAGTACTCGGAAACCGTGTTCCTAGTGGGCTAGGATCCCGTTAAATATCACACAATCTTGACTTTGGCCAACAAATTGTATGATAATTAACTAGGTAGATCTCGAAGATCAATTGGATCTCATCCAATTCCTAGATCCAGTAGGCGGATATCCAAATCCTAAACATATATCTTATATATGCCAATACATCCAATGTATACCTAACCTTTTTCCTCTGAATCAACTAAGCCTTGGCTTTGGCACAACAAACCTAGTGATCCCAGTCAAGCGCGAACCCATTGACATGGAAGCTTCGTAATCAATGTCAATGGACAAGAAGTGGTCTTGACTTTGGCCAACAAACCACAACTTGGACACGACACCGATATGGAACAAAGCTTCGTGATTAAAACACATCTTCGACGGACAAGGGCTTGACTTTGGCCAACAACCCCTGCCAATCTCGGATCTTGAGTAAAAATCACTCAATGGAAGGAAAATAAACGCTTGATATTTAACGAGGGTTTTTCGCGTGCAAATTGGCTACCAATTTATTATCTTTGTTAAGGTCTCATCATCATACACCCTTAAACATGCATTCTAAACACATAATAAAGCGCATATGAAATAAAATAATAATGATATGCGGATGGATACTTTACATTGATCCTAGATCAAATCTCTCATTTTCTCTCTCCCAAGCTAGCACATGTATTTACTTCTACCCGTTACACTACACTTCTAAAGAAACCTCATTTACATTGAGGGGAATAGGTGAGAAGAGAATACAAAGAAATAAAAGATAAGGCTGGACTCGCAGGTCCAATTAATAAATCAAATTATTACAATTTCCAAAATCGTCCCACCCGACTAATATCCATCCGATATACATTATTCATGCATCGCAACCATGTATTCATACAAGCATGTTATCAATCAATCAAATCCAATTAATTAATCTGATAATTAGTGATCATCCAATGTTCAAACAACGATTTGATTTTTGCTCGAGTCAAACTCGTTTTGCGAATAAGTACTCAAAGTACGAATTCTTGAATTAAATTAAACTACATAATTAAATCCAATTTAATACGCATTTAATTCTAATTCACTATTTAATTCCAAATTAAATATTACACCTTTATTAACGAACCTTTACGACTTAAATCCAAATTAATCGCAACGGGTCTCAAAGCCCGATTAACATCTAATGTTTATTTAATTAAAGTCCAATGGGCTTTTAATTAATTTCTATTAAGGCATGGACTTTTGGTCAACTCGGGTCAAACCGAACAACCAAAATCCAATCGGGAGGTTATCCCATAAGCCTTTAAATTAATTTGGCCCATTAGGCCCAATTAAATAATTAAGGTCCATTAAGTCATAATTGGACCTTTTGGATTCGGTTTTGGGCCTAATGGATCCAACCATTTTGCCTAAACCCAACTTTGTTACAATAAAGCCCAAAAGCCCAATTACAACCTAACAAGCCCAATTTCCAAAATCAAGCCCAAATTAATTAACTTACAAAATTCCAAATTTCACAATTAATTAACCTAAGTGTAATACACAATCAATTACCCAATTAACATTTCTAAAACATCAATTAGCCTAATTAATCATGCACTTTAACATTAAATAGTGTCCAACAAAAATTTATTAAAATCAAACCCAATTTACATGCTTTCAGTCTCGGCAATTAGGGGTTTTTCAATTCGATTCGGTTTCAATCCAATTGAGTCCACAATCATAATGTACCAAATCAATTCAATCATCCAATGAATCAAACAACAAAATCACAAAGAATTTCATGTCCAATTGAATTCGGTCAACCCACTTTATAAAGGGAAAATTGTTCCAAATCAAAATTCAATTCATTGAACTTCAAAAACAACATTACCCAATTGTTTTAAGTCATCCAATGATCAAACAAAACAAAATTACCAAGACATTAGGGTTTTCCAGTTTCGGCCATGCCTCCAATTTGGGGAAAATTGATCCAATCCAATTTTCTTGAAATTGATCACACCACTATTCAATTAAAACATGTTTTAAGCATACTTAAACATCCAATTTAATTAAAACATGCTCAAACACAATTTTAACCCAATTTCAAGTTACATGTTCAACCTAAAGAATTGGGGAAAATTGATCCAATCCAATTTTCTTGAAATTGATCATGCACAACTTCAATTAATCAACATACAAGCATACTAATCAACCAATTCAACCAAATCATGCTTCAATTGATTTTAACCCAATTTGTCATGCCCAAAATTTAGGGAAAATTGAATTCAATCCAATTTCATGAAATTGATCATGCACAATCTCAATTAAACATATCCAAGCATGCTTAAATAATCAATTTAACCAAAACAAGTCAAAATCGATTTTGCCCAAAATAAACCCTAACTTTTTTCATGCTTGATAATAGCTCTGATACCATTGTTGAGTTTAATATAGGTCCCAAGATCAACAAATCAAGCAAGAAAACGCATGAATACACAACATAGGAGGTGGCGGAATATACTCACATTGAATTCGGTTTTGATGCAAGAAGAAAAAGATGGTTCTGCCTCTCTCATGCTCGGCAGTGGCTTATTCAAGCAGTGGGCTGCTCGGTTTTGGCCTCCAACGTCCCTCCAAGAATCGGCCATGTGAGACCCATTGAAGCTCCAAGCTTCAAGCTTTTCCATGCTCATAAATCGTTTCCCATCACCTATGTATCACTCATGGTGTGCTAGCACTAAGTTTCTTCCTTGCTTCCCCTTTGATTCGGTCAAACCAGAAAAGAAACATTTGTGAAGAAATCGGCTTGAAGCCGTGTGAGGAAGAGGAAGATGAAAAGAGAGGGAAAAGAGAAGTGCGTAAAAGGAGAGAGAGAGAGAGAAGAAAAGTGGTAATTAGGTTTATATATTTTAATTTCCAAAATTAATAATAATTATAATACCTTTTTACAGTTTCTTGTCTATTACAACAATTCCTTTTACTTTTCAAAAAGCAAAAGTCAAAAAGCAAAAAAGGCTTTTCAATCATCTATCACTATTCACATACAAGTCACTTTAATAAAGTGACAACATGTCATATCACATCACTCAAAGTGACAAGTGATTTGACGATTGATGCGAGTAGTGATTGACGCTGATGTGACTTGCGTGTCGCGTTCAAATTCGAAATACGAATGCGCTCGCAATCACTCTCGGGCTCGGGTTCGCTAATTCCAAATTAACGAATTTTCCGTCGCGTCGTTATTAAATGATTACGCCTAGTGAAATCACTATTCACGTCGCTAACGAATTAATTCTAAATTAATTCGTTCGCCCGAATTAAAATCTAATTTTAATTCGCGTCGAAATCCAATTTCTAATAATATATCAAATATATTATTTTATCGATTAATTCCAAATTAATCGTTCTTTCTCTTTAATTAATATTTTATCCCAGATAAAATATCTCCGTAATTAATCCCAGATTAATTTTCTCTCTATTCTAATTAATCTAGATTAATTAAGTGCGAGTTATACATCATCGTGTGAATCTTCAGGAAGCGACCAATGAGATATCCGGATATGTTGGCAGTAAATACGTCGTCGGATTATCCGAACACGTAAGTACCTCGTACTACGTTTATACCGATTTACAAGACAAGGTTGGCTTCTAGCAAAGCGCCATGCCTACCCAATTCTCCAGAAATATTCTTACAGGAATATATAGATCTGTATCAAGCGTAGTATACCGTAGTATTTTGCATATCGGCCCAGTATCGGATAGTCACGTGCTAGGGCTGGGGCTGGATAAGTGTCTGCCCCGTCCGAAGCACATGTCGGATGTCTGGTAACTGTCTCTATAATCAGCAATCATGACCTGGTCATAATATCATGATGGATGCGCATCACTCAAGAGCACTACTACGTATCCTGCGTGACATCATCTCCACTATAACTGAAGTGATACTTCCGTCTTGACATCACACCCAATACACTACGACTCTCTGATAAACCCAGAAGTGGTGTACGCAGAACCGGTTAAAGCCCTGTACCACCAAGAAGAAAGTCTATCGATTATCATAAGTCTTAGCGATGTAAGTCTCAGGTTAAGACCATACAACCTACCCTGATTTCGGCCTCCCAAGACACATAGTATAACCAATGGGATTCCGAGGGGTGGTCTATCCAGAGCGAAGCTGTTTCTGTTGGAATTTAATCAAGTCCACAAGATCACAACATGCAATAAAAAACAATTCATATGAACACATCAAAGGATGTGCGGAACAACTCACATTGAATTCGTTTGATGGATGAGAACAAGATGCGTTTTAGCTCCCTCCAAGCTCGGCAATGGCTTCTTTTGCAATGGGCTGTGCGATTTTGCTCTCCTTGACCTCCAAGAATCGGCCATGCATGAACTCCATTTAAGCTCCAAGCTTTGAGATTCCATGTGTGAGTTCCATTTTTATTGGCATGT
>SKCR01046532.1:0-42639 GCA_019454045.1 Zanthoxylum bungeanum
GTACCGTGACAAATCATCGGTAAAGGTAACGAAGTACGAATAACCACTGTGAGCAGTTTGACTTAGTGGACCACATACATCAGAATGTACGAGTTCCAGTAAGTAAGTGGCTCGGTGTCCAACACCAAAAATGGGGCCTTGGTCATTTTACCCTGAATACAGGATTCACAAGTTTGATAGGACTCAATGGTAAGATTTGATATCAAACCATTCCTAACCAATTAGGTAAGGCGTTTAACGCCAATGTGACCAAGTCTCATATGCCAAAGTTCAGTATTATTAATTACAGGTAATCTACGTTTATTAACTCCAGTATTTAATATATCTTTTGAAGTTTGCAATGTGTAATGACCATGCTGGTTTGGACAACTAAGGATCTGAATATTATTACTATCATATAAATACAAAGAACTATTCTTAATATTCATACAAAAGCCTTCTGTATCCAATACAAAAAGTGATATAATATTAGCGACACATCCCGGTACAAAATGACAGTCATGTAACAAAAGTGTCCCATTCGGCAATGAGATCTCGCATACTCCCACTGCAACTGCATCTAAAGAGTCTCCACTCCCGAATCGCAACTGCATCTCCCCTGGCTTCAGCCTCCTACTTTCCTTCAGCACCTGCAACGAATTGCAAATGTGAATGGGACAAGCAGAATCTAAAATCCAGCTGGATGTAACGGCTTCACAAGCCAAAGATAAATCAATAACTGGAAAAATAAAAGTACCTGATGTAGAAGCTCTGTCTCTCCTCACTTGGGCAATGTAATCAGGACAGTTCCTTTTCCAGTGCCCAACTTTGCCGCAGTGGTGGCATTTGTCTTCAGAAGCCCTTTTGGGCTTAGCTATCTTCGCCTGCTGTGGAGGACCGAAGGCCTTCTTCTTCTTCCCTTTCTTCTTCTTTCCCTTGGACATTTCTTGGGAAGAAGCAGACAGAGAATTAGATCTAGGTGGGCGAGTCGGTACTCCCTTCTTCAGATCCTCTTCTGTCGTGAGCAACATCCTATGTAGCTCCTGGTAGGTGCAGACTGTCCCGTGCATGTTGAAGTACATCACAAACTGGCGGAATGAAGCTGGCAGAGAACCAAGAATGACACTCCTACCGAGAATGTCATTTAGGATGAGATTATGTTGCCTCAATTGATCGATCAAATCGATCATTTGAAGAACATGTGGGCTAACACTTTGCCCCTCATCCAGACGCGCATGGAACAGTTCCATGGCGACCTTGTGAACAATAACCTGTTCCTGGTTCTCGAACGATTGTCTTAATCGCGTTATCATACTATAGGAATCTGATGTTCCATAGTATTGTTGCTTGAGTTTCGGAGAGAGCGAACTAAGGATGTATGATTTAACTCTTAAATCATCATTCTTCCAAGCTTCAAAAACTTGGCGTTCCTCCTGAAGCATCCTCACCCACTGCAAGGGGTAAAGGACCCTCAAGAACATAACCCAACTTTTCGGAATCGAGGACAATCCTCAATCCAATTCCATTCCCAGTCTGTAAAGTTCTCAGCGCCTTTTAGTTTGTTCGCATCTAACATACGCGCAAACTGGTTTGTGGATTGACCCGCCATCGCAAATCTATCATATAGATCACGAAAAACGGTTAGCAGAAATTAAGCAGTTTCATATAATATCAAAAGCATAAACTAGATCATGGATTTTTAATCTAATATGCCCCTCCCACTAAATCATGCAATACTGTAATCCCAAACAGAATACAAATATTTAATAATTAAATTAAATACTAATAGTGAAAAGTGGATCCCGTGAATATATTTCGGCTCACAGCAGAGGCACGGTCTTGCCTACGTATATTCATCAGGTAGACAACTCATTTGTCAATCATTCACTAATGACTCCTAAGTACCCGGTCCTGGCCGTTTCTCGTTGTCGCTGCGAAGGCAGGCCCACAAGGAGACGTACCAAGGTTAAACTCGTCAATGGTAAACTCAAGTTACTAACGTATCCTTACAGCTAGGGCACGTTCAGAATTCCGCTTTTACTTGAATTTACCTAGTATCTGATATACATCCGGTATAAATAAATCTTTATCGGCTACATCCTCACAGCAGAGGCACGGTCTCGGATGTAGTCACAAAGAGATATTCATAACCGTATTGACAAGACGGACCATATAACATGCATCAATTACATAATTACATTTAAACCTTATTATTATGGATTTTCCGCTAAGTGTCATACACCCTAAATCTAACCAGTTTAGATCCTAATAAGCATGCATAAAGTCAAGAAAACATGATTAAACATTGATTCAATGAAGGCTAATCATTTTAGGTGGCCTAGAATCAGACTCGCTCTGATACCATTTTGAAGGGGTTATTTAGGGGTGAATCCGGTAACGCAGCGGAAGCGGTGAAAATCCGATTTTCAGATTTCAAAACTTTTTCTCGGATAAATTAAATAAACATATTTATTTAATATTCCAATAATCAAATTATGAAAATAAATTCAATAAAACATTTTAAGTGAATTTACCGAAATACCCTTGCTTTGTATTTTTGTCCGTTTTAGTCCGAAATTGATCCAATCAATTTTGAATGATTCTAAATCATTTCTAAGATGAACTTATGATGTTCAAAACATCAAAACACCAAAGCAACCAAAATCCAATTTTCTTTATCTTGGCCGAATGCACCATTTGGTGCCCAAGTTGACCATTTGGTCATTTCATGCTTCAAAACTCATCCAAATGAAATCCAATCAACATGAAACTTTACATGCATCATATACACCCCAAATGCTCAACATATATGAAAACCCCCAAATTTGGAATTAGTTAAAACCCTAATTTTTCAATTTCCTCAAATTGGACAAATTAGACCAAATACATTAAATCAATTACTTCAATCATCATTCTTCCATCCAATCCAAGTCTCAACACAATGAAACAACTCAAGATCAAATCTAGGTCATTTAAGAGTGGGTCAATAACTCTAGATTAGCAACATGGTTTCAAAAACCTTAAAAGAATGTTTATAACTACAATAGTTACAACCTTTCTTCATTACACATGCTCAACACTTTCAACCAAATTTCCATCATCAAAAACACAAGAAATAATGAAAAGAATAACTTAAGAACATCACAAGATGTTTCCTAGATCCTAAGGAACAAATTCCTTCTAATAGTAAGTTTGAAAAACTTACAAAATCCAAGCTTTTCTTTAAGTTTTTCCTTTTCTCCTTCACTTGCTTTCTTGTTTTCTTTAATGGTGTTTCTTGTAAAGTGTATTAGGTTAACTTAATGAAATGAAAATGAAAACAATTTATATTAAGGCAAAAATATGCCTTGGCCGAATTGCATATACCAAATGCAAGAAATTGTAATTTCAATTCATTTCAATTATCATTATATCAACTTGCACAAATATCTTATAAACTACTTTATTAGATATTTATTTTGGTCAACAAATGCAACTAATGTCATTTACTTTAAATATCCTAATGTAAGATATTTATATTTTAATTAATTTAATCATTTAACAATTAAATAATTAATTAATTAATCAAATACAAATATATTAAATATATGTATAATATTACATTAAATATTAAAAACATATATTCATTTAGGAAATAAGTCAAATAACTCATTTTGACTATTAATTAATGTGTATTTAAATTAATCAAGTATTAAATGTAAATACACAATAATCAAGGAAATGACTATCTAGTCTCTTTAGCATGTATCTTGCGTTTAACCATTAACGACTTTATAAATAATCAATATTATTTATTTATTTGCTCTAGTGCTCAACGAGTATGTTTCATTATTGAGACTCTCTAGGTTCAGGTATATCCGTCACAAAATCTAATTTCGTGTCCATAATCTATCCACCCGTAGATTATGACGATCACGGATAATATCGCTAAACCATACAGGTCGAGGTCATCGCAAATGTATAATTCCTCCGTCACAGGTATCCGGATAAATCCCAGAGATATAGATGTAAACGTCAAATCTCTATCGGGATTATCCAGTCGACTATTCTTTTAGCAATCTCAAAAGAATGTTTAGAACTAGCTTCTAAACTTTACCACGGGCCCATGGTTTTATCTGATTGCTAATCATATGGACTACCTATGCTCTGGTACACAGAACTGACGGATCCTATCTTGATACACATAGGACACCCTGAGGATCTATCTACACCCAACGAACAGGCGGAGGTCTGATCTTAATAGATCGGTGACGTGACTGCCGTCTAAGTGTAGAAGATGTCTCATGCGCCCACAATGGCATCTCAAGTCTAAGAATCACAAGTGCTACTCAACCCAAGAAGATTCTTATTGACGCTGGTGTACCATCCATTAAGAATCTTCGGTGAGTCGTTCAGTGTTTATCCGCTATAAACACCTACACGTCTATACTAGTCTCCAAGACAATTCTCAATGAACCATTACCGGCTACGTATGAGGAAGTGATACAAGGTATCGACTCCTTTTATGGCAAAGTGCCATGAAATCCGAAATGGATTCCATGTATACCAACTAAGTTTGGACACTGGTTGATGTACCAGAAGGCACTGTGCCTATTGGTTCTAAATGAGACTTCAAGGAAGACAAACATGGATGGAAACATACAAATGTACAAAGCTAGGCTTGTAGCGAAAGGGTATCGTCATCAACATGGTTTCGATTACGACGACACCTTTTACCCGTTGCCATGATTAAATCCATTTGCATAATGCTTGCAAGTGCTGCATATTTCGTTTATGAAAAATGGCAGCTGAACGTCAAAAATCGCTTTCCTTAAACGGAAACCTTTCGGAGGATGTTTACAACATCCTGACGGTTTTGTCATACCAAAACATGCAAACAAGTTTGCAAGTTAAATCGATCCGTTTATGGATTGAATCAAGCATAGCGTTCTTGGAACCAACGTTTTGATGAGATCATAATGGTATATGATTTCATTCAAAATGAATATAATTCTTGTGTATATAAGAAGGTTAGTGGGAGCGCACTGACAATGAATGTCCTATAAGTTGATGATGTATTGCTTCTTAGCAGTAACATTCCCATAATATAATCGGTGAAAGCTTGGTTTTCATTAAAATTCTCCATGAAATACCTGGGAGAAGCAGGCTTTATTCTAGGAATAAAGATCTACTGAGATAAATCTAGAAAGCTGCTGACAACCCTCCCAGAGCTCGTACGTTTTTGAAATGTATGTGACTTGATGTCTCATTTGGTTTGAGCATATGTAGACGCTATAATGCCAATCCAGGTGATGGTCACTGGATTTATGTAAAGAACATCCTTGAGTATCTTGGACGAACTAAGGATGTTTTCTTGGAATATGGGGAAATGAGAACTTGAACTTGATTTTGTTACAATCTGATTTTGATGTGTTGGGCATGTTGAAAATCATTCTATAATTGATTTAGAATCATCCAAAATTGTATTTGACAATTTAAGGACTAAAATGATCAATTTGTAAACTATTGGGCTAATTCGGTAATTACAAAGAAAATTGACTTCTTGTGTATGATTTCAGTTTTTAAGTATTAGGTAATTAAATAAATAAGTTTATTTAATTGAACCAAGAAAAATTATTGAAATCGAAAAATTTTGATTTTCCACGTTTCCACTGCGTTACCGAATTTTCTCCATAAAACCCCTAAAAAATTGGCTTACAATCTTCCATATCGAATCGCCATAAGATTTTCTTTAAGTAATTTTTCTGAGAAAGCCAAGGCTTCCTGTTATTTTTGTCTCGGTGTATTTGCATCCCTAAAATATTGTTTGTTGGTCCCAGATCATTCATGTCAAACTTCCTAGCTAACTGTGCCTTTAATTCTTAGACTTGATCTTTGCTAGGGCATGCTACTAACATGTTATCCACATACAATAGAAAAATAATAAAGTCATTATTTTCAAACCTCTTGTAATATGTACAATGGTCTGAACTGAGTCTGTTGTACCCAAGGAAAATAATGAAGGAATCAAATCTCTTATACCAACATCTCGACGCCTATTTGAGATCATATAGAGATTTGTTCAACCTGCAAACCAAATTCTCCTTGCCTATTTCAGTAAAACCTTCTATTTGGAGCATATAAATTTCTTCTTCAAGTTCTCCATGAAGAAATGCAATTTTTGCATCCAACTATTCCAGATGTAGGTCAAAAGTAGTACACATAGCCAAAACTAATCTGAATGTTGTAAGTCGAAACACAGGAGAAAATATCTCGTTGAAAACAATCCATTCTTTCTGAGCATATCCTTTTACCACCAATCGTGTACGATACCGCTCCACTTGATCATTGTTATCTCGTTTGATCTTATAGACCCATTTATTACCAATGGTTTTTCTTCCATGTGGTAATGGTAAAAGATCCTATGTATTGTTTCTGTGCAAAGTTTCTATTTCTTCTTGCATTGCTGTCATCCACAAAAAATATATTTACGCCATTTGTAGCTTTATGGAATGTTGATGGCTCTCCATCCTCTGTTAGAAGATAGTATGCAATGTTACTCTCCATAACATACTCTGACCTGGAGGTACTCTCTCTCGAGTTGATCGACGAATTTCAAAAGCTTCAAATTCAATTGGTTCTGGGACCTCGTGCTCTAGTGCTGCTTCAGAAAATATGGAATTTTCTTGTTCTGGATTATTTTCCACCATTACTGTTGTAGTCTCTGTACTTTCTTTTGAAGTGTTATCATTTTCTTCTTTCTACAATTGATCTTATGCAAATATCACACCCTTGCTGATGATGATCTTTTAGGTAGTGGGATCCCACAAGTGATACCACTTTACTCCATCAGCATAATCCAAGAAAATATATTTTCTAGATTTTGGACTAGCTTTTTTCTTTCTTGAGCGTTGTACATCACGTATATATGACAACCAAAAATATGAAAAGATGAGTAATCGGCTGGCTTTCCACTCCATATCTCCATCGGTGTCTTTAAATCATTTGTTATTGATGGGGATCTATTTACAATATAGCATGATGTATGAATTGCTTCTACTCAAAAACACTTTGGTAGACTAGTTGTTCTGAGCATAACTCTTACTCTTTCCAGTAGCGTTCTATTCATCATTTCTGCCACACCATTTTGTTGAGGAGTTTATGATGCAGTAGTTTGCCTTTTGATGCCTTCTTGCTGACAATATGCATCAAAGTCCTTAGTGTAATATTCTCTTCCATTATATGTCCTTAAACATTTGATTTTCTTTCCAGTTTCTACTTCAATTTGTGCTTTGAAATTTATAAGAACTAACATCACATCTAACTTGATTTTGATCGGGTACACCCAACATCTTCTAGAAAATTCGTCAATAAATTATATAAAATTTTGCTTTCCCCAGAGATTGAACCGGTACTTCCCAAAAATCAGAGTGAATCAAGTCTAAAATAATTTTGCTCCGAGCACTTGACTTGCTGAATTTTAATCTGTTTTGCTTACTGTAATACAATGCTTATAAAATGGTAGACTAAACGCTTTTAAGACCGGGAGTAACTTTTGATTGACGAGAATCTTCATTCATTGTTCTGAGATGTGGCATAATTTCTGATGCCACAATATAGAAGCTTCCTCTCCAAAATCCAGTGATGCCACCGATGCAGTTGCTTCCTGAATTGATTCTCCCAAGAGCATATACAAGTTTGATGAGATCTTTTCAGCTTTCAAGACTGTAATTGCTCCTTTCACTATCTTTAATACCCCTTTTCAACAACGGTCTTGTATCTGAGGTCATCTAGCTGTCCAATTGACAAAAGTTTTTTTTTTCATTCCCATAAATGTCAAAAATCTTGTACAGTGTGGATAGTACCATCGTACATCTTTATTTTGATGGCTACAATCCCAACAATTTTCAAGGCATGATCATTGCCTAGAAAAATCGATCATTCAGAGACAGGTTCATAATGGCAGAACCATTCTCTACTAGAGGTCATGTGCCATGTTGCTACAGAATCAACCAATCATGCATCACTTAGCTATTTTATGCTATCATTAGACACCATTACTACTTCACTGTAAACTGTGCCACCTTCTTAATGAGCGGAAAATATATAAATATTTACTGCCCCTTTTACTTAATATTTTGTATAGTTTCTCGAGTTTTATGAACATTTTGATGTGTTTTAGTTTATTTTACAGATAAAATAAAATCTGGACTTAATGAAATCAATCAGAACGAAATGTGGAACAAATAAGGGTAAAAACTGGACTTGACATTTTGATTTAGGAGACTGGAAACTTGAAATAGCGTTCTAACGAAGTACAATTTCGGAAATTCCAACTTTGCGAAATTTTCGTAGTTTGGGCATAACTTTTTACTGCGTTATCGGATTGAGGTGATTCAAGTTCCAGATTAAATAAGACTCAAATATCTACAACATTGAAGTTCATAATAATTTCAAATTCGGAAGTTTCCATGACCAACATTGATAAAACATCTGGAAGTGTGTTATGTGTAATTATTAAAGTCATGTTCAAAATAAAATAAAATAAAGTGAAAATTGTCAAACTTTCACCAAACATGCTTGCATGTATGGTGGAGGATTTGGTGCCATATTTGGTGCCATGTTTGGTTTGGTGCCATGTTTGGTGGAGCAATTGGTGGAGAAATTGGTGGAAGCCTTTAGATTTACCTATAAATACCAAGCTAAACTTTGTAAATTTTTCATGCTTTCTTTGGAGGAATTTCTCCATGAAAACCTAAAGGAAAATGTCTTGTATATTTATTTAAGTTTTCTTGTATTTTCTTTTTATTTAATTAATAAAATTTTGTGAGTTTTCATTTACAGCATGAGCAGGTAATTTCATTCTGCTGGGGTGAAAATGTGAGAATTTTAATATAATAAATTAGAGTAATCTCCCTTATTTTAATTAAAATTTGGATTAATTAGTTACCGTCTATATGGCCGGTTTAGGTGACAACCTTATTTACCGCCTATTGGTCGGTTTTACATTCCAGACGTAATTTCCTCCTATATGGTCGGTTTAGGTAATAACCTTGTTACCGCCTATATGGTCGGTTGGATTTAATTGAGACAAATGGAATTTCCGCCTTTATGGTCTGATTAAATATAATTAATTAATCTGTAAACACTAACAAGAAGCGAGATTTCTAATTTTGAAATATTAAAAGTGGATTCTCTAACCCCAATATTTTCTTTCATTATTGTAATTTTACTTTTATTTATCTCCAAGTTATTTTTTATGATGTTTTATTTATTTAAGTATTTAGTAATCCCAAGTATGTTTTGTAACTAAACATATTATCTAGGGGTGTGATGAATTCCAATATCACCGGTTTATAAAGGGTTATTTCATGTCTTGGGTAATATAAAGGTTTATTTATTAAGTCTTAAGCTTAATGCTTCTTGTTAACTGGCCATTAATAAGATTGGTGTGGTAAACTTAAAATAAACTTGACGAAGGAATTTTAGGTTTCAGCCTTAGACTTAATAGCCTACGATCTTCATTAAAGATAGATAACCCTTAATAGAATTCCTTCCAGGATTGACATATACCTTTCGGGCTGCATAGCCACAATTGGAACTTAATCTTAATGAATTCAGGTAACTTGGTTATCATAGACATATGATTAATTGTGTTATACTGGGTATTTGCATTTGACCATCGACAGAGACTTTTGCATAATCCGTGTTTCAGGTTAGTAAACCAATATATTGCACAAACATGAGATATCCATTTCATTTTTAAAAGATATTGGAAGGATTAAAAACCCTAGATAGTTTAATATTATTGATTTTACCTTTAATTAACTTTCACACTATTTTATTTACTTGTTTTAGTTTAAAGTCACCATCCAATCAAACAACCAATCTATTAGATACTCGTAAACATTTGGCTTCATAAATTAATAGCTTAGGTATTAAGTCCTCGTGGGATCGATACATTTTATACTACTTGAACGATATGTGCGCTTGCGTTATACGTGTGTGATCACGCCGATCAAGTTTTTGGCGCCGTTGCCGGGGACTTATTTATTTTTCACTATTAATTTTGAGGTTAGATATAGTTACTTGTGTCTAATTTGTTTTTACTTATTATTTTTGTTTTCTTTCGTTTCAGGTTTTCAGACACGACATGAGAAGAACCAGAAGCTTTGAAATCCGTCTGCTTGACCCAGAGATTGAAAGAACCATTAGACAGTTGAGAAGGGAAAGGCGTGAAGGTCAAGAAGCACTGATCAACATGGAACATGAACCTTTGGAGGTTGTACCACCAATTCCCATTCGAGACAGAACAATTCTGGTGGTTGACGGCGTCATTTCATGTATTGTACTTCCTCCCTTACCAGCAAATGCATGTGACATCAAAGCATGCATCCAATGATACAGCAGTCAGTTCAGTTTGTGGGGAATGCAACTGAAGATCCTAATGCCCACATTAGCTACTTCCTAGAAGTTTGCGGCACATTCAACTACAACCGAGCAGCTGAAGAAGCAATGAGACTGCGTGTTTTCCCATATTCTTTGAAAGACAAAGCTAAGGCTTAGCTACATTCACTATCAGCCGGTTCTATCATAACTTGGAACACTCCAGCCACCAAATTCATTGCAAAGTACTTTACCCCAGCTAGAACTGCAAAGCTGAGGAATGACATTACATCCTTTGTGGAACATGACTCAGAATCCCTCTGCGAAACTTGGGAAAGATACAAGGATTTGCTCAGAAAATATCATCACCATGAGATTGCAAAGTGGCTACAAGTACAAACCTTCTATAATGGACATAATGGATTAATGAGAACCACAATTGATGTTGCTGCTGGAGGAGCTTTAATGGCAAAAGGAGAAGATTAGGCATGAGACTTAATTGAAGAAATAGCCAACAATAATTCTTTGTGGCCAACAGAAAGGAGCACGATTCAACGACTCGCAGGAATCCACGAAGTTGGAGCCAACACAACAATGAATGCCAAGCTGGAACATATGTGCAAATTCATGGAAACACTTAGCATGCAAGTTGTAAACATCGCCGGAGCCATAAGTTCACCCTATGGAGGAGCACCAGAGACAAACCAACATGATGAGACGGTGAATTATGTCAACAATTTCAATAAACATGGGAACAATCCATATTCCAACACCTACAACCTAGGGTGGAGGAATCATCCCAATTTTGCATGGAGTAATAATTCAGGGCAAATGAACAATCCACCACCAGGATTCCAACAGAAAAAAAAAGGCCAGGATTATGAAAAAGAACCAGGAATAACAGAAGTGCTGGCTCACTTGAAAAAGCTAGAAGCAAAATACGACTCTCGAGCAGCATCATATGATGCTATGTTTCAATCCAAAGCAACATTAATTCAAAGCCAAGCAGCATCTTTGAAAGCAGAGAAGTTAAACCATGGATGAAGGAAAAGGAGGAAAAAGAAAATGATCGATAAAGATTCACTCAACCTCCACCTTTTTCCACAACGTCTCCTGAAAAACAAATTGGATAAACAATTTGCTTGATTCCTTGAGATCTTCAAAAAGCTGCATATCAACATTCCATTTGCAGAAGCATTGGAATAAATGACCAGCTATGTCAAATTCATGAATGACATTCTTTCATGAAAGCGGAGATTGGGAGACTACGAGACAGTAGCATTGACAGAAGAATGCAGCGCCATCATTCAGAGGAAGCTTCCCCCAAAGTTGAAAGATCCTGGCAGTTTCACCATCCCTTGGATCATAGGAAAACATAACTTCGGTAAGGCTCTATGTAATTTAGGTGCTAGTGTTAACTTGATGCCTTTTTCCATTTACAGGAAACTACAAATTAGAGAAGCAATGCCCACCTCAGTCTCTCTGCAACTTGCCGATAGATCACTCACATTTCCGAGAGGTGTAGTTGAAGATGTGCTGGTCAAAGTCGACAAACTCATTCTCCCAGCAGACTTTATTATCCTTGACATGGAGGAAGACGAAGATGTGCCCATCATCCTCGGGAGACCATTCTTGGCTACCGGTCAAACCATTATTGATGTATAAAAAAGTGAACTAACTATGAGGTTACAAGACCAATAAGTAAAATTCAATGTTTTCAAAGCCATGGAATTCCTAAATGATGAAAAGAATGAGGAATATTTCAAACTTGATGTGAGAGATAGTACCATCCAGAACCCAAATGAAAAGTAAAGTTCAACCGACAAACTTAAAGTATGTCAACTGCCTGAAGATAAAGCATTTTGCAAACTGAACAAGTTAAATCTTGAACTACAAGCAACTGAAGAGAAAAGACTCCACCAACTCAACGAGTTGGAGGAATTCTACATATAGCCTTTCGAGAATGCCAAACTGTACAAAGAAAAGGCCAAGAAGAGACATGATGAGAAGTTAGTGCGCATACAACTGGAACCGGGGCAGCGGGTACTGTTTAGAAAATCAACGTTGAAATTTTTCCCTGGAAGGTTAAAATCACGGTGGTCAGGTCCATTCTTAATCACTCAAGTTTTACCAGAACCGTTGAGTTACATGATCCCAATTCTAATGAAACATTCAAGGTTAAAAGTAAGTGTGTCAAGCACTAGTGGGGAGAATCATTGGAGCGACAAAAAGAAAGTGTCACACTTTCAGATCCAGCCTAACGTTCAGGCAGTCATGTCTAGCTGACGATGTTAAACTTAGCGCTAGCATAGAGGCAACCCATGCAAATTGTGTATATATTCAGATTTGGTGTGTTTTATTTTTTTTGTATTTAATTTTTGTAGGTAAAGTCACATTTCAGGATGGAAGACGTTCTCGCAAATCTTCACAAGCAATTTCCTTCTCTCCCTCAAAACTCTCTGATGAAAGTCTACAAAGCTCACTTGGAACGAATGAGACTTTTGATGATCAAAGGTATTCCTAATGACATTCGTTGGATTATTGAAGCAAGGGTCCGATTGGATGGTGAGTCCTCTGACTCTTTTGGGTCATATCTGTCTGGTTTAGGAAGAAGCACCTATGCTAAAAAGAGAAGAGCTAAAAGAATGGGTGTTTTCTATAAATGTGCACGCATGACATGTAATACTCGTTGTCGTTCTTTAGGATTGGTGTCTGATAACCGTGAAGATAAAATTAAATTCATTAGGGATGGCTTGAGTAAGGAGTCTTTGGATGACATATCATTGACTCTTGAGACGCATCCTAGTGGATATGTGCATCTCGCAATTCACATGTTACATGCACAATTCCAAAAAGAAAGACAATATTTAAGTCTCGGGAATCTGACTCTAAAAGACCCAGTTTGCCCATTTATAAGAAAAATGGATGGGAAGCTTGTCCCTGACGCATAGACGTCATTCAAGCCGTTACTTATTGTAAATATTATTATCTCTTTGTATTTATCTAATAATTGTGATTTGTTTTGTTATTTTCTTTTATTTTCTCCGACAGGATCCAGACTTTTTGACTTTCACGATATATTTTAATGTTTAGCTAATAATTGTCATTTGGCAGATACTAGTGCTATTATTACTCACCCTTTTTCAGGTTCTATAAATTCAACTCATCATTGCACTCTTGAAGGCATCCAGACTTGAGAAAAAAATACATAAAAAAAATGGAAGCAACTTCAAGAAGACGAGTTGTAAAAATTTATGTGTTTTGCGGTACTAGTGCTAGTTCTAACCAGAATTCGTAGCGACAGCACAGGAATTGAGTCGAGTCATAGCTGAAAGGAATATGCACCTAGTATATGGTGGTGGCAATCTTGGACTAATGGGGTACGTTTCAAGTTCTGTACAGGAATGAGGTAGTCAAGTTCTTGGAATCATCCTAAAACCCTTGGCAGAGGCCAATCTGATAGGACCATCAAACGGAGAGGAACTTATCGTGCCAGGTATGTCATTACTTGTGGAAATGATTAACCGTACTGATGATTTTATTGCTTTGCCAGGTGGCTTAGGTACGATGGAGGAAATTTTTACAGTATTATCTTGAGCGAAACTGAACATACACCAGAAACCGATTGGACTGTTTAACGCTGATGGATTTTATGATTTTCTTTGTGTGTTTCTTGATGATGCCTAGAAAAATGGGTTTGTATCAAAGCCTGTAAAAGAAATCCTCTTCACTGCCAGAACTGCCAATGATTTAATTGACCAAATTTTAGCCTTTGAACCATAAATTGACACAATCCTTTACAAAATAAACTGGTCTGATAATGATCGTGGTAAGAAGCGTCGGATAAATATGGATCTTAACCTTTAATTTTCTCTTTAGATGTAGAATTTCAGCTAACCAGGTATTGTTTCTAAACTCTTCTTCTACTTTATAAGACATTGGGGATAATGTCTCATTTAGGTTTGTCGGAGGGGAATAGTTGACTAGTATCTTGTTTTTATTTTTTCGATTTTTAGTCTAAAATTTTCAAAAGATTAAAAAAAAAATTAGAAAAAAATTAAAAATATTTTTTATTTTTGTGTTTTTAACTTGACTAATAAGGTGAAATTGGTGTGAGATAGCTGTGTAAGGAATTTCCACTCCTAAGACGTATCTCAACCTATTTCGTAACAAGTTAATTTTTGTTTATTTCCTTTTGAATTATTTAATTTGTGAATTCTACATAATACTGACTAAATTGGATCTTCATATGCTCAGTTGACAGGTATTATCAACATGCATGGTAACATACGACCATGAGTTGTAAGTGAAAATTTGTAATATTCAGTGTTATAGTTTAATTGGAGGAAGCATCTAAAAAAAGTAATGAAAAAAAACACATTTGAGATAAGAGTAATTAAGTCCGTAGAGGTGTTTTAACACCTAGTGCCCTAAAGCCAACTGGCTTGGGAGTCACTGACCCAAAGCTCGCTACATGGATTGAAGATGTTGTAAAAAATAAAAAATAAAAAAATACATTGCCAAAAAAAAAGGTGTGAATTCTGATATAACTTTAGGACAAAAATATAACACTCTTTTCAATTACACTTATGAATATTGTGGGCATAATGATTTAATTAATACCTTGTTGGTTGTGTATATGAAGAATGGTAAAAATAATCAGAGAATTTACTTATTTGGTAATTTAGAAAGAAAGAAAATAACTATTAACTTAGATAAGACATTTCACTTGTTTAGTCACTAACTTGTTTTTTCTCTTTTCTCTTGTCTTTTTGCTTTTGTGTGCATTAGATTGATGTTTGTGGGTATCGTCACTGTAAGCCCTCACGAGACTACAACTCGTCCACTAGGGACACCTAGGGGTTTAAAGGCTTGTTGCATACGCTAAATGCAACCGTGATCCCTACGAAAGTGGCTTAGTTTAATTTTAATTATTTATTACATTTTATTTTGTTTTTTTGCTCGAGGACAAGCAAAATATTTGGTTTGGGGGTGTGATGAGCGGAAAATATTTCAATATTTACCGCCCCTTTTACTTAATATTTTGTATAGTTTCTCGAGTTTTATGAACGTTTTGATGTGTTTTAGTTTATTTTGCTGATAAAATAAAATTGGACTTAATGGAATCAATCAGGACAAAATGTGGAACAAATAAGGGCAAAAATTGGACTTGATATTTTGATTTTGGAGATTGGAAACTTGAAATGGCTTTCTAACGAAGTACAATTTCGGAAATTCCAACTTTGCGCAATTGTCGTATTTTGGCCATAACTTTTTACTCCGATATTGGATTGAGGTGATTCAAGTTCCAGATTAAAAAAGACTCAAAGATCTACAACTTTGAAGTTCATAATAATTTCAAATTCTGAGGTTTCCATGACCGACATTGATAAAATATCTGGAAGTGTGTTATGTATAATTATTAAAGTCATTTTCAAAACAAAAAAAAATAATAAAATAAAAAATAAAAATTGTCAAACTTCCACCAAACATGCAAGCATATTTGGTGGAGGATTTGGTGCCATGTTTGGTGGAGCAATTGGTGGAGGAATTGGTGGAAGCCTTAAGATTTGCCTATAAATATCAAGCTAAACTTTGTAAATTTTTCATGCTTTCTTTGGAGGAATTTCTCCATGAAAACCTAAAGAAAAGTGTCTTGTATATTTATTTAAGTTTTCTTATATTTTCTTTTTATTTAATTAATAAAATTTTGTGAGTTTTCATTTACAGCATGAGCATGTAATCTCATTCTGCTGGGGTGAAAAGGTGAGACTTTTAATATAATAAATTAGAGTAATCTCCCTTATTTTAATTAAAATTTGGATTAATTAGTTACCGTCTATATGGCCGGTTTAGGTGACAACCTTATTTACCGCATATATGGTCGGTTTTACATTCCAGACGTAGTTTCTGCCTATATGGTCGGTTTAGGTAATAACCTTGTTACCGCCTATATGGTCGGTTGGATTTAATTGAGACAAATGGAATTTCCGCCTTTACGGTATGGTTAAATATAATTAATTAATCTGTAAACATTGACAATAAATGAGATTTCTAATTTTGAAATATTAAAAGTGGATCCTCTAACCCTAACATTTTCTTTCATTATTGTAATTTTACTTTTATTTATCTCCAAGTTATTTTTTATGATGTTTTGTTTATTTAAGTGTTTAGTAATCCTAAGTATGTTTTGTAACTAAACATATTATCTAGGGGTGTGATGAATTCCAATATCACCGGTTTATAAGGGTTTATTTCATGTCTTGGGTAATATAAAAGTTTATTTATTAAGTCTTAAGCTTAATGCTTCTTGTTAACTGGCCATTAATAAGATTGATGTGGTAAACTTAAAATAAACTTGACGAATGAATTTTAGGTTTCAGCCTTAGACTTAATAGCCTACGATCTTCATTAAGGATAGATAACCCTTAATAGAATTCCTTCCAGGATAGACATATATCTGTCGGGCTGGGGTAGCCACAATTGGAACTTAATCTTAATGAATTCAGGTAACTTGGTTAACATAGACATATGATTAATTAGGTTACACTGGGTATTTGCATCTGACCATCGACAGAGGCTTTTGCATAATTTCGTGTTCCAGGTTAGTAAACCAATATATTGATATGAGATAACCACTTCATCTTTAAAAGATATTGGAAGGATTCACAACCCTAGATAGTTTAATAATATTGATTTTACCTTTAATTCACTTTCACACTATTTTATTTACTTGTTTTAGTTTAAAGTCATCATCCAATCAAACAACCAATCTATTAGATACTCGTAAACATTTGGCTTCATAAATTAATAGCTTAGGTATTAAGTCCTCGTGGGATCGATTCATTTTATACTAGTTGAACAATACGTGCGCTTGCGTTATACGTGTGTGATCACGCTGATCACTTCTTCAGAAGTACTTGCAACACACCCCTGAGAATTTATTACAACATGAGATTTTTCTGAACCATTCTTCAGATTCCAACAATCTTTCTTGATGTGCCCATTCTTGCCACAATTGTAGCATTTAATATTTTTCTTACTTTTTGATTTTGATCTACCATGATTTTGACTCCCACTTGAGCCACGATCCGTTGATCTCCATCTTGTTATCGACAATGCTTCTGCTTGTTGTGAATTAAATGATCTTTCTTCCTTATTTTGCGTCTAGACTCATTTTCCAGAGCTGCAGCTCAACTTCGTTAAAGATTAAATTACCAGTGACAACATTATTTGTCAAGATGATGATAAGTTGATCATACGAATCAGGTAGATTTTGAAGTAGAATCTCCACACGTTCATTTGTAGATATACTATAATCCAACACAGTGAGTTGGGAATATAGTGTGTTCAAGTTGTTGATATGATTCGTCATAAATGTGGACTCACTCATTCGAAAAGTGTAAAGTCTCATCTTCAAGAAGATCTTGTTGTGTAGTGACTTGACCTTGAATAATTTATTAAGTGCATTCCAAATATCTTTTGCAGTCATATTCTCTACAACGGTGGATAACACAGAATCTGCTAAGGCTAGATACAAGTTGCCCATAACATTGTCATCCATATCCTTCCATTTTTCATCAGTCATTCCATATAGTCTCTCACCAATTTCCGCTAAGCAAATATCTTTTCTCAAGATTGTATTTATTTTAAGTTTCCATAGCGAAAAATTACTCCTATTGAACTTCTCAATTTCAAACTTTCCTACCATGTTTCTGATGACTATCTACTTCTCACTTGAATCGGCTTTTACTATTCCACCATGAATAATATCATATACAATATCGTATATGTGAATAGTACCGAATACGTAAATAGTATTGTATACATGAATAGTATCGTATATGTGAATAGTATTATACCGTATATATGAACCATTTCTGTAAATAATTTTCGTGAACAGTAACCCTGAACGTGAAGCTGTGATACCACTGTTAGGGGATCGTGGGCTGAAACTGTCACGTAAGTAAAGTGAAATTGAGAACAATTATTAGTTCAGGAGGCATTGCCAATACAATAATCTTTAGGAGGCTTAGCCAACCATAAATATTAACAATAAACTAAAGTAATAATACACGGATTTAAAGTGGTAAAATCCTTAATGTGGGGGAAATATTCATGGGTAAAAGTAGAAGGATTTCACTATAGTTGAAAGAATTTTACAACCTCTCTCTAAACACAAAAAGTGAACAATCTCATATTCTCTTAGAATAGGAGAATTATCTCTCTCACAAACTCTTAAGATTAAACAATATTTTTCTATCTTAGAATACATAGGATTTGGTTGAGAATATAATGAATAAAATAATGAAATGAATATCTATTTATAGGCATGAGATTCACCATGCAAATAGTTAATTCTAATTTTTTATTAATTTCTTTTTATGCATGTGGGACCCACTCACATAATTATTATATTTTTATATATTCAATTATTGTACCTTTCGGTGCAATAATTAACAAATCCAACTCTTGAGTGTGCAAAAACTAAATATATAATATTATAAACTTTCCTAAAATCCATCATTAAGGTACTGATGAACGCAAAATATAATTATTATTATTATTATTATTATTATTATTATTATTATTTTATAATTTTACCTTTAAATACTTGATATGTTTGTATCATTTTCTTTATTTTTAAATATAAAAATAATAATAAAATTACAAAGCCTAATATGTTCCTTTGTTTGGAAATGTTAGAAACCTCATCGCCAAACCACCCAACTCGGGCTTAAACGGAGTAGGTAAAATCATCGGCTGCCTCAAGCTCTTACAAGAAATGTACCTCCTGAACTTGAATATAGGAACTGACAACTAAGTTATAAATCATTTCCCATCAAGCCACACCCCTTAGGGGAAACCTAATATTTTTATTTACACCTTAATGTAATTTGTTTTTAAATGTTTATTTTATGTGGTACTGTAAAACGGATAAAATAAAACTAATAAGATGATAATTACAACTATTTTATTTAAAATAAGAATAATAAATAATATACATGTTAAAGATAATAAAAACCCATAATCTAATTAATAAATACAATAAAAACGATATAAAATAAAACTAATATTCTTGTCCAAAAAATTCATAATTTATCTTATGAATTAATAAACAAAAAAAAAATGAATATGAAAAAAAAACCTTCGACCCCAAATTTCAAATAAAAAATCTACATAACAGAAAAATCATAAAAATTAAAATAATTAATTAAGTAACAATATTTAATTTAAAATTTATTTGATTTAGCTACTACAAAAAGTAAGGTCTTTAGCGTCGGAAAATGTGGACGCTAAAGTATAAAATTTTGACGCTAAAGGTTATTAGCGTCGAAATTTTTCGACACTATAACGTGGACGAGAAAGAAATTAGAGTCGAAATAAAATATTTCGATGCTAAAGTATAACATTTTGCGTCAAAAATATTTCGACGACAAATTGTAATTTTTGACGCTAAAACATGTATTTGGTGATGAATATTTTCGACGCCAAATGGTTGACTTTTAGCGTCGAATATTTCGACGCTAAAGGTGATATAATATTAAAATATATATATATTATTTAATACATTTAGCGTCGAAAGGGTATACGTAAATTATTATTGTAAATTAATTTCAAACTAATTTTATTACAAAAGTAATTAAATTTGTTACAAAAAATAGTGAAAAAATTTGTTATTAAAAAAATTATAATAATGATATTTTTATTGATATAAAAATAAAATTACAAAATTTATCACAAAAAATATAAAATAATAAAATATGATAAAATATAATTTTCTATATATTTTCTCTATCTTCACTTTCATATTTTTCAGCTTCACTTTCATTTATTTTTCATTTTCTTTACTATCTTCATTTTCACCATTTCTTCATCTTCATATTCCCCTACAAAAACAAAAACAAAAAAAAAAAAAAAAAACAAAACAAAATTATTAGATGTTAATATATAATACAAAAAATCAAATACACTTAAAGAAAAAAAATTTAGAGAGGAAATGACAGTATGAGAGAAAGAAAGTGAGAATATGATAAATGAAAGAGTAAATGAATTTATAGAAAAAGAATAACATTTAGCGACGAAATAAGCTTTCGTCACTAAATGTCCTCCGATAGCAGAAATTATTCCGCCAAAATTTTGAACTTTAGCATCAAAATTTTTGACTTTTAGCGTCGAAAATTCATCACTAAATGTCATAAATTTAAATCTAATTGTATTAGGGGATAAATTTAAAATTTAAAAAGCGGGAGTTTAAAAAATTTAAATTTACCCTTTAGCGTCGAAATATTTGACTTTTAGCGTCAAAAATTCATCGCTAAATGTCAAAAATTTAAATCTAATTTTATTAGACGATAAATTCAAATTTTAAAAGGTGTGAATTTGAAATATTTAAATTTATCATTTAGCGTCGAAATTAAAATTCAACGCTAAAGGGGCAACCCTTTAGCATCCAAATTAAAATTTGACACTAAAGGAGCATCCCTTTAGCGTCAAAATAGTTTTTGGACGCTAAATGGTCAACCCTTTAGCGTCTAAATATAGTTTTGACGCTAAAGGTGTAACCTTTTAACGTCCAAATTAAAATTCGATGCTAAATGGGCATCCCTTTAGCGTCTAAATAGAATTTTGACGCTAAATGTTCAACATCTTAGCGTCAAATCGAATTTCGACGCTAAATGATAGAACCTTTAACATCGAATTTTAATTTCGACGCTAAAATATTGCACTTTTAGCGTCGAATAAAATTTCAACGCTAAAGGGTTGACTCTTTAGCGTCCAAATAGGTTTTCGACGCTAAAGGGTTACCTTTTAGCATCGAAATTGAAATTCGACGCTAATGGGTTTATTAGTGTCGAAAAATTTCGACGCTAAAACATGTATTTGGTGATGAATATTTTCGACGCCAAAGGGTTGACTTTTAGCGTCGAATATTTCGACGCTAAATGTGATATAATATTAAAATATATATATTATTTTATTACCTTTAGCGTCGAAAGAGTATAAGTAAATTATTATTGTAAATTAATTTCAAACTAATTTTATTACAAAAGTAAATAAATTTGTTATAAAAAAATATTACAAATTTGTTATTAAAAAAATTATAATAATGATATTTTTATTGATATAAAAAAAATTACAAAATTTATCAAAAAAAATATAAAATAATAAAATATGATAAAATATAATTTTCTATAAATTTTATCTATCTTCACTTTCATATTTTTCAGCTTCACTTTCATTTATTTTTCATTTTCTTTACTATCTTCATTTTCACAATTTCTTCATCTTCATATTCCCCTACAAAAACAAAAACAAAACAAAATTATTAGATGTTAATATATAATACAAAAAATCAAATACACTTAAAGAAAAAAGAATTTTAGAGAGGAAATGAGAGTATGAGAGAAAGAAAGTGAGAATAGGATAAATGAAAGAGTAAATGAATTTATAGGAAAAAAATAACATTTAGCGACGAAATAAGCTTTCGTCACTAAATGTCCTCAAATAGCGGAAATTATTCCGCCAAAATTTTGAACTTTAGCATCGAAATTTTTGACTTTTAGCGTCGAAAATTCATCACTAAATGTCATAAATTTAAATCTAATTGTATTAGGGGATAAATTCAAAATTTAAAAAGCGGGAGTTTGAAAAATTAAAATTTACCCTTTAGTGTCGAAATATTTGACTTTTAGCGTCGAAAATTCGTCGCTAAATGTCAAAAATTTAAATCTAATTTTATTAGGCGATAAATTCAAATTTTTAAAGGTGTGAATTTGAAATATTTAAATTTATCATTTAGCGTTGAAATTAAAATTCAACGCTAAAGGGGCAACCCTTTAGCATCCAAATTAAAATTTGACGCTAAAGGAGCATCCCTTTAGCGTCAAAATAGTTTTTGGACGCTAAATGGTCAACCCTTTAGCGTCTAAATATAGTTTCGACGCTAAAGGTGCAACCTTTTAACGTCCAAATTAAAATTCGATGCTAAAGGGGCATCCCTTTAGCGTCTAAATAGAATTTTGACGCTAAATGTTCAATATTTTAGCGTCAAATCGAATTTCGACGCTAAATGATAGAACCTTTAACGTCGAATTTTAATTTCGACGCTAAAATTTTGCACTTTTAGCGTCGAATAAAATTTCGACGCTAAAGGGTTGACTCTTTAGCGTCCAAATAGATTTTCAACGCTAAAGGGTTACCTTTTAGCATCGAAATTGAAATTCGACGCTAATGGGTTTATTAGTGTCGAAAAAATTTTCGACGCTAAAAGTTTGGATGCTAAAGGTCTATTTTCTTATAATGTAGTAATTTTATTAATATTTTAAAAAAAATGCAAATACATAATTTATCATGTCAATATAACAGTGGTTAAGGATAAAGTTGTAAAATAACATTGGTTTTAAGTTTAGAGGGATAATGAGGTATCATAAAAATAGTTGGAGGTAAGAGTATATATAGTATCTGTTTCGTATTGTGATTTGACATGCGATGAGATGATAAAATTATATTTGTGTAAAAATACAGTCTTTAAGTGTTTGGTTAATGATGAGAAATTATGATTATTTCTTTCAAAAACAGAGTTTTACAAAATCTAAAAATTTTAGCTTTTCCTTACGCCATCAAAATATTAATAAAGCGCATAATAGTTTTTTTTAGCATAAATCAAAATTTCATAACATTATTTATATGAACCACCGTTTGTACATCACACTTATCTAATTATAACATCAAATAGAACTATATTGAATTCATTAAAGGAAAATGTATTGCGTTTTATCACATATTTAAAAAAAAAAAATGTGTAATTGTATTGTCATCATCTCCACCGACTAGTGAAGAGACAATCCCAATTGTGATTATGAATGTTGAGTGCTTAGCTTTTGTTTTCACAAAAATAGGGTTGTTTGTTTGGGTGTCCTTGAGAATATTTTCTCTTGGCTTTAAGCAGGCAAGTTGATTAGATATGATCTTTGGGTGTCAATTTGGTCTCACACACATACACACCTCTATAAATCATTTCTTTATTATTATTATTATTTTTTTAAAGAAAAAGTTAATTTGAATGCTCCTAAACATCTATAAAAATTATCTTTCGTTTGACGGATGATTATTAACTAAATTCTTGATAGAACCATATTTGAAAGCTAAGAAAATAATGCCGTAGGCTAATAGAAGAAGACAACAATATCAATCGTTAAAACAGTAACAAAATTAATTATATATTTTTAAAGTTTTAATAGTGTAGTTGCATTGTCATCATCCCTACCGACTAGTGAAGATACAATCCCAGTTGTCATGGCTTTTGTTTTCACAAAACTGGCTTCGTTTGTTGGGGTGTCCTTGAGAATATTTTCTCTTGGTTCAAGTGTAAGAAACTTGCCCCCCACAAATAATTTTTTGCCCCACATTAATCCTTTTTCTTTACATGATTGGACTAAAATTGAATTCATGGTCCCGTTTCACTGTTTCTTTCATTGTCTATTTCTTTTTGATACTTGACTATTAGTGATGAATACAAAGAGGGACCTTCAAAATATGAGTTTTGCTGTTGTACGGATAGCAATAAAGTTGAAATTTGGAATATTGAACTTAAAATTTTTATCGTTAAATTTGAAATTGATACATGAACTTAGAATTTTTAATGCTATAATTTTCAATGTCTCGACTTTATTGCCCTCTTGGTATATACTGTAGACATGCCCAAAAAATATTCCAACTGTTAAAGGCTGAACAGCTCATTTCTAAATTCTAGGTACAAAAATGTTACTCATTATCATATTTGTATTGCTTGTGTACCTTTTATGTGGGAAGTGCTTTTGTTTGGTAGCCGATGCTTACTGAAAAAATAATTTAGCAGTGGTTCCTAGAGAAGGAAATGATTCCATATGTGCTTTTACACAAGTAATATTAGGAGCTAGAATCCTATTTCTCAAATCCTCTTCAGATCCTAATACCAATCATCTGCCAACAATTAGAATCCCAAATAGAAACCATGATAAAACAGCAGATGCCGAAGAAAAGAATAGATGCAAACCCTTTCAAACGTAACAATACTATTCACTAGTCTCACATTTGCATCTGCTTTTACAATGGTGGGTGGGTGAAACAATTAACACTGGCCGCGAACAAGGATTGCCGCTACCATTACATTATGAGGAACACTAGAAGAAGAATATTATTAGGTTTAACTACCTCAGTATTGCTGCAGAGCGTTAATTTATTGCAGTAAATTCAAGAAAGAGCATCCATTTGGTATATCTGAAATGTTACCAGGAGGCCTGGTATAAAATTATTGGAATTAGTAAATACATTATCCGTAATTTCATACTCCTACATAGTTTACCTACCAATCATCATTGGACTCTAGTAAAACAGATGAAAAATGGACAATTAAAGAAGAAACGAAACTATGCAACCCTTCAATGTCTCCTAATTATGAGGAAAAATGGTGGCACATTTGAGGGTGTTCACCTTGTAGCAGCTCTTGCACTCATGATGATGAATGGTAGGTTGTGCTTCTTTGTTTCCGATAAGAAGTATAAACATCATCATATTGACTTGCCTCATTTGGATTAGCAGTTGCCCCAAGTCCTAATCTTCCTGAGCCACCAGGTTTCCGCTCCACACTTCCATCAGCATAAGTTCCTGTTTCTGGGTCTACTTGCAGATTCGCTGGTGGAGGAATGCAAGCCCCTCCCTTGCGAACAGGGGGCTCTCTCTCATACTCGTAGTCTTCATCTCCTGAATCAGATTTCATTGGTCCTTCAGAAGGATTAACCTCTCCAATTTCTTTGAAGAACTTTGACACTCTTTCAAGAATCTCCGCTGGTGATACACTGGATGGAGGTATAACTGTTGGGATGTCCAAAGGGCTCAAGGGAGAGTAGGGCACCCCACTGCCTATCTGCATCTTCCTGACCATTCCAGGAATAAGTCCGGGAGGAAACAAAGGATATGGGGGCAATTTTTCACTAGTGCTAGCAGCTGACAGGTTTGCTGGTGGATCAGAAGAATTTATAGGCATAGAACCTGGAAAAGCAGCAGCCGGAACTGAATTTGGAAGAAATTGTTGACTTGCAAGGGGTGCTGACATGACAGGAGGAACTTGTTTATCAGGATGCTGTCGGTCTGGTATACTTGGATTAGAACTTCTATTATCAGGGTGCCATTGTGGGATGTTATGGCTTGTTGTTTTTGCATCTGCTGACGCAGAAAATATTTCTTTTGGAGGAACTGAAAAAGAATTTATAGGCGGTCCACCTAGCATCTCACCTTCAAGTGCATAAA
The DNA here is from genome assembly GCA_019454045.1 of Zanthoxylum bungeanum. Lineage (NCBI taxonomy): Eukaryota > Viridiplantae > Streptophyta > Magnoliopsida > Sapindales > Rutaceae > Zanthoxylum > Zanthoxylum bungeanum. Next base: position 25,636 of record SKCR01046532.1, read on the forward strand.
TTGTGTCTTGATCATAAACTTCCTTGGAAGCCCAGAACTGTAAGATTTTCTGTAAGCGTGATTGATTTTCTTCCTTATTATGAGGGTTGTGGTAAATCCTTGCAAGCATTGAACCTAAAACGGGTCTAAAAGCAAGAGCCTCATTATCAAGGTCGTGCGAGTCAGTCCTCCTTTGCAAACTGAAAATCAAGAAACCAAGATGAATGAAGTCAGAAATAAAATCTATGCTAGCATGAAGCCAAAAACTGAAGCCGTTTCAAGAAATAGAATATATATATATATATATATAAGCTCTACATAAGTCGTAAATTGTTAAGAAATACAGGTTATATTCTGTATGATGCACGGCACTCAAAACCCGCCATTACATTAAAACGCTTTCTTCCTAGTCATTTGTGAACAAATTCAGATCTAATCAGCCAACCTTTTACAGATAGCCAAGATAAGATATGTTTAGGAGCTATAAGAACTTTGTTAAACAATAGTATACAAGATAAACACTAGAAAAGTACCTGTCAAAGAGAATGTCATTGGCCAGGTAAATTATATGGAGTTGCCTCTCAGAATCATCTACAGCAAAAACCCTGTTTCTGAGACCCTCAGCCAGAGCTGGAGCAAATAAAAACCTCTGCATGAACCAAGTCTTGGCACTTTTAATTGACTCTTTGGTACCATTGAGGGTGTTAAGCACATTATTAAGCTCCATAGCAACGTCAGAAGGAAGTGGACCAGAAAGACCCTTAAAAGGTTGATTATAATCTGGTCGACCATGACCCACAAACTGCTGAGGATGCTGATGGTGCTCATAGAATGGAGGAAAAGGAGGCTGGTGCATCTGAGGAGCACCCAGAGGAGGAGTATTTGGAAGCGGACTCATCATAGCGTTTGGAGGATGATGAGCATCGGAGGAACTGAAGAGGGTGCCAACGGATGATTAAAGGACCACCTGGGGGATGTGTAGGTAGCCATAGCTTGTAACGATAATAGCCATGCCCCTCGCCACCAAAGAGGAAACTATAAGCAGGATTATCTTTCTGCTTTTCACGGATCATGGCTTCAAATTCTGGGCCATTCTTAGTAGCATACTCAAAAGCTTGTCAATACGCTTTTGGAGCTCAGGGTCAGATGGGGGAGGAACTGGGGGTGGAGGAGAATCATATGGCCCATTGAAAGTTGAAGGGACAAGGTGAGGAGGTAAATGTGAAGAGAATGCGGCCGGGGACAGCTGTTGTTGCTGCTGAAGGTGAAGAAGGTGAGGATGGGGAGAAGGATGCGGATGGAGTTGCATCTGCTGTTGCAAGTGAGGCTGATAAGGAAATTGTTGGAGAGAAGGATGTGGGGGTCGGAACTGTTGATGTTGAGGCAGATACCCAAATTGTTGCTGCTGTTGCATATTAGCGACTGGTCTCTGCTGTTGAGCATATGCCATTGCAGATGCTGCAGCATAATCGTGAGCTTGTCGATCCATAGACCTTCTGAAAATAAAATTAGTCACCGAACAATTCAACAGTCCTTCAGTAAACCTTTCAAGATCCTACAAAACAAATACCATAAGTTTATATTGCAATTAGTCTAATGAATTGCCTAAAACTAGGGTTTTTTTTTTCATTCTACACAATAACAACTTGAAATGCTTTACAATTATCAAATTCAGCAACATGTTAGCAAGAGCAAGAAACTCCGTTATCAGTAGATTCTAGAAATTGGAATGCAACCCTAAGTATTGTCTATTACATTAAAAATTAATCAAAAATATTATTAAGAAACAAAAAAATATTAAATATTAAATTCAGATTCCCAGATAATGAGTAGAGTAAAGATTTTTACATACCTCTTTCTCTTTAAAATTTTTTAGGGATTTACACAGCAACAGTCGATGTTGCCACTGAGTCGCTATTTGTTTTTGTTTTTGAATGAGAGCCCACCGAAATAATAAAAACAATCCCCGATATAATAAGAATATCAAATGAAACACAAAAAAGGCTTTGTTTGGAATTCGAGATCAAAGTCAACGGAATTTTTGGTTTTCATTATCGAATTTGAAGTTAAAAATATTATTGACTTAGTTATGGGAAATTCTTCAACAATAAAGGAAATTGAGTGGATCATTCAAAAGATAAAAGAAGGTAGGGTTCAATTGGTTTCCTGTCAAATTCATTTTAAGCCTAGATTCTCAAATATAATCGCGCATAGTCTTAGCCAAAACGATTTGTAACTCTGGTGTTACTGATTTTTGGAGGGAGCATTTTCCCCCTCAAATCACGTGTAATCGGGTGTAATCAATTAAAGTACTGCTAAGGTATGGCCTACATAGGGGTGAATTAGGAATTAAAAATTCTAAGGCTATATAAAATTCAATAAATTCCACTTAACAATTCTAGAGCGGGCCCAACCCTAGAAAGGGATCCGCGAACCACTTCAGCTTAAGCACATACATGTCATGCAACTGAACTAAATTTGCAAAGAAAAATAATGTTCCACAAAATGCAATTCAGTAAACCCCAAATAAATATTTACAGCAAAAGTATGTGAAAAACATGAAATTATCCTAAATCTCTTATCTCAAAAGCCAAAAGAAATATATGGACCTACCCGACTAGCGGCTGTGGTAAACGAGTCAAATTTTGGTACTGATATTGTTACTGTTGCGCTGGCGAACTACCTGGGATGTTTGGGAAATGGGGGGTGAGCTTAAAGAGTTAGTAAGTAAAAATACTCATACTCTCAACATGACCTCACCAGCAAAATATGTATATATAATAATTAATATTTGAAAACATCAATTGTTATATAAAGGCTATCTCAGACAAAACATACTCACAACAAAACACCTCAATCAAACAAGATTTGCTAGCCGGATTCAGTATAATAATGGATTGAAACCATTGAGAGAGTATCAACATCTCACATCCCAAGTTTTCCCACCATATAACCTCGCATAAATATGAAAAAGGGAGACTGAATCACACGCCTCTGCTAAACTCACATAATCTCGCATATCCGACCATTATTATACTAAATCTGGCAGCATAACAATAACAACACAGAGAACATCCAATACAACACACATCATCTCATTCCATCTATCATTCTCATCTCAAAGTCACAAAATACTCAAATACTTCAATTCATAGTGCAAATATACAGATATATCCAAAATTTGTATTCGCAATTTATGTTCTCATGCCATCAATTACTCAATATAATTTCCAAACATATATGTGTAAAAATATTATACTATACTACATAAACTCACATATCAAACATCACCACAAATATTTATGTTAAGAGAATCATCGTGCATTATATTTATCTCAATCCATGCAAAACTCTCTATATCTATATGTCATCGCTAAAATCTGGAAAAAATATAAAAATTACAACCAGGTCCCTATATTTTACTAAAATTATGATTTTACCCCTAAATTTTCCAAATTATAATTTAACCCAAATACTCTCCAACATTATCAATTTATTCCTACAACTCTCAGTTATCACCTATTACTCACTAAAAATCAGAATTTACAAATTTGTGTCCCTAATCATGCCAAATTACGAATAAGTCTAAAATTCTCAAAATATTATATTTACACCCCTAAAACTGTAAAATATAACGTACCGAGCTCCAACGACTTCAAAATTCCAAAATAGATTATCAACAGCCAATACACGTCACCAGGATCACAACGACGGTGGTGGTATGGCGAATGCTCGGTGCTCACCGACGAACGATCGAACGGCATTAACTCTCATTTTTGGCTCGTTTCATATCAAACGAAGGTCCGATTTGGGCAACCGAAGTGTCCAACCCGCGTATCTCGACGAGGGGAAGATTCTGGTCCGGGGGTGTTTCGCATGCATGGCGGTGCGTGGGGATTCTCCTGGAGTGGTCACTCGCCGGAAAAGGTGGCCGGACGACGTCGAACAGCCTCTTTCTCTCTCATGCCCACACTTTCTCTCACTTATGTACTTTCTCTATCTACTGGTTTGACTCCCTCTCTGTTTCTGGTCCCTGAAAGTTTTATATTCCCTTTTTTCTACTGATCAATCACACCCTTACCCTCTTTTTTTTGTTTTCAAGATAAACACACCTCAAAATAAGTCTTAGAGTTTTGTTTATAGATATATATATATATATATAGTTAGTAAAGTTAGTTTTTATTTGTTGGTGTGTGCAGAGAATGTGGAGTAATGGAGATATGAACAACAAAAAGATAGGGTGAGAAAATAAATGGATAAGTTGAATTTTAAATAATAACAACTCAAATAGAAAAAGATCTCACAATCTATACACCTCACAAAAAATAAATGGATAGGTCGAACTTTCATATGAGAGAAAAGCCCTCCTCTGCCAGATACCTCGAAAGTCAAACGTAACGTTGCCATCTCCTCAAATATCTTATGTCTAGCTCTCAAAAATTACACTTTACCCACATTCTTCCTACTTAGTGCGGCATCAACTACATTGGCCTTTCTCGGATGGTAATTAATAGTACAATCATAGTCAATTAGGAACTTCATCCAACGCCTCTGCCTCAAATTCAACTCTCTCTGAGGGGGAAGTTATTTCAGGCTCTTATAGTTGGTATAAATCTCACAATTGGCACCATATAAATAATGCCTCCAAATCTTAAGAGCATGTATAGTCGCTGCCAACTCTAGATCATGGGTGGGATATTTCTTCTCATGGGTCTTTATCTGTCTCGAGACATACGCAATCACTCTCCCATGCTACATCGGCACACATCCTAACCCTTGATGCGATGCATCCGTATAAACCACATATCAATCAAGTCCAAACGATAGAGTGAATATCGGTGCAGTAGTTAATTTCTCCTTCAAAATCTGGAAGCTCCTCTCAAAATTGTCAGTCCACACAAATAGTACTTCCTTCCTCGTCAGTTGAGTCATCGGAGCAGCAATAATAGAGAAATCTCGGATAAAGTGATGGTAGTAGCCTGTTAATCCCAATAAGCTCCGAACCTCTGTCGCTGTTCTCAGTCTCTCCCATTTCAGAATTGCTTCGACCTTCTGCGGATCAACATAGATACCCTCTCATGAGATGATGTGTCCCAAAAATACCACCATGTCCAGCCAAAACTCACATTTAGAGAACTAGGCATATAACTGCTCCCTCCTCAAAATATCCAATACCAATCAAATGTGTTGCTCGTGATCGATCCGGAAGGACGAATACACAAGGATGTCCTCAATAAACACTACAACAAACTTATCCAAATACGACTGAAACACCCTATTCATGAAAGCGATGAATGCTGCAGGTGCATTAGTAAGTCCGAATGGCATCACTACGAACTCATAATGTCTGTATCTAGTTCGGAATGCAGTCTTCAAAATATCCACATCTTGAATACTCATCTATTGATATCCTGATCGAAGATCGATTTTTGAGAACACCGAGACTCCCTGAAGTTGATCAAATAAATCATCGATACGAGGCAACGGGTAGCGGTTCTTAACCGTTACCTTATTGAGCTGACGATAATCGATACACAATCTTAAGGTCTCGTCCTTCTTTTTCACGAACAATACTAGTGCTCTCAAATGTGACACACTGGGACTAATAAACCCTCGATCCAACAGTTCTTGCAACTGTTCTTTCAGCTCCTTCATTTCTGCCGGGGCCATACGATACAGAGTTATCAAAATAAGGGTAGTATCAGGCATCAGATCTATAGTGAACTCTAAATCTCTACTTAGAGGCAATCTTATTAACTCATCGGGAAACATGTCATAGTACTCTATCACAACTGAAATATCTCTATATGTGTTGATTCATCCTCTTCCACCGTAGCAATACTCGCTAAAAAGCCATTACACCCAGGCCTAATCATTCTATAAGCCGACATGGCAGAAATTATAGGTGCCACAACCCGACTACGATCACTGACTACCTTGAACTCACCGTCATTTGACCTAAACCTCACTTCTTTGACGCTGCAATCAATAATGGCTCCATGAGCTGTCAGCCAATCCATCCCTAAAATCATACTGAAGTCCTCCATCACTAACGGGTAAAGTACAACTGGTAGTTGTCTCCTATCAATCTCTACACTCAGTCCCTTGTATAATGTATCTATCTTGATGTCTTTCCCCGAAGGAAGACTCACAATCAAAGGAATCATGTTGGACTTTGCTACACTACCCAAACAAGGAATACAAGCAGTGGCAATAAAAGAATGTTTAGATCCGGTATCAAAAAGAGCTCGGACAAGTATACCTGACACTCGAACTGTACCAGATACAACATCACCACCATCATGACCTCATGCTCTGCCATGGCGAAGACTCGTCCTCTATCAGCATCAGGTGCAGTATATGTCTGAGATGTCTATCCTCTACCACCATATGCTTCACTCGGAATCCATCTGCCTCTGCCATGTGTGAAACCCGAGCCTCGCCCATGACTACCACCATAACTTGTCCCTCTACCACAAGTGGCAATCTTAAGTGTTTCTCGACTTCTCCTTCGGTATTTCTTAGGATGAACTGTGCTGCCACGTTAGCTATCAAAATCATAACAAACTCATTCGCAAAACTAAGATTGATTGTTAATTTTCCCTTTCGTTGATTTGCAGATCATTTCCATGTATGGTTTCAACTTGCTAATGTGTGATAAGAACTAAGGATAGCAATGAGTCGAGTATGATACGGGAATTACAATAATCGACAGATGTAAAAATTATCAATTTATCAATCCTTAATATACCGGGTCTTATGCAAGTCTTCATTCATATTACCTTTATTTGAACGAAAATATTAATACCCGTACTTAACCCATTCAACTAATGGATATAGAAAATTGTATGTCTACTTATCCCGAACAGACCGGACCCTCACCGGTCCGCCTCACAAAAAAATTTGTCATTCCTAATAAAAACCAAACCGATTATATTTCTTATTTGGTTTCCGAGGAAATGAAGCACGAAAGAGCGTGAAAGTGCTTTTGGCGGGAGTTTTCCTAAGCCAACGATAAAACGGCACTACTGTCTTTTAACAGAAGCATGCAATTTGAATATACATCCATAAACGGGGTAGCTGGAGAAACATTTTTACATCTGTGTTTTTAACTTTTAACATAATAAACTTGTAGAGACATATTTACCCATCACTTGCATATAATCGGGTCCATTCCTTTGCTGCAAAGATTCCAACCAAATGATAATCAGTAAACAGCATGAATATATGAGCTAGAAATCAGTGGTGTTGAAAACTATAAATCAAAATAAGCTGATTTGGTTTTTTTTTTTTTTTTTTTTTGGCCTTTAAAAAACAAACAATATGCAACAATTTTAGCTCGAAATTCTTCTCAATCACACGGCAAACAATTACTGCTGTAGTGGAATATTAGTAACAATTACCGGTTTCAACAGCTTCAGTCTCATTTGCCTTCCAATGCTTTGCAATGTTCTCAGAAAGTGGATCGTCTGGGTTTGGAGCACTCAAAAGAGCTTGGATACTGAATCATAAAATCATTATCATCAGTCAACGATATACATTTTTACATTTTGCTCTGAGTTACCTTTACCATACATGTCAGATTTCTAAACTAATTTATACAGCAATATGTTTCAGATCTTATCCTATTATACTTGGTCCATTTCAATGTTTCCCCTAGTTCGATTTTGATTAAGAGACTTAGTCATTAACATGAGCACCAAGAATTTACCTCAGAAGGACTTGTTAGACAATTATGATCCATAGCGTCACTATTTGTACAGATCACGGTGTTGTTGTACAAATTAACTATGTAACAAAGGAGATTGCACTCTTATCATTTGTGATTAGATCACCTAGATATATAAATGATAGGAGGTCCCTATGATTTGTCCCTGGACTAAGAATGATATAAGACAGTATCAGTCCACGAAGGATAAATCATTAAATATCCCTAGTCAGAGTATTATCGAGATTGGACATCGATAAATGCGTAAAAGACTAGTATTACACTTGTACGCGTTGTGAGGGCACAACGGCATAGTTCTCATATATTTGGGTATAAGATACTCACGCAAGTGTAATAGGAGGTTGTGTTTTACCGATGGTACGGGAAACAGCTTCGCTCTGGATAGACCCCCTCGGAATTCCATTGGTAGTATGACTATGTGTCTATGGAAGTCCGAAATCATTGTAGGTGTATTTGGTCTTAACCTGAGACTTGCACCGCTAATACTTGCGACAATCAATATACTTTGGTTGCGGTCGTCCAGGACATTAACAGGTTCTGTGTACGCCAATGCTGGGTATATTGAGAATCGTAGTGTATTGGGTGTGATGTTAAGACGAAAGTATCACTCTAGTCATATGGAGATGATGGTCACATAGGATACGGAACTTGTCTCTTAAATGCTCGAGTTATCGGGATATTATGACTAGGTCATGTATATCCGATTATAGAGACTAGTTACCAGACATCCGATATGTGTTTCGTACGGGGCAGACACAATTCCAGCCCCAGGCCTAGCACGTGGACATCCAATACTGGATCGACATACACAATACTACGGTATACTACGCTTGATATAGATCACATATTCCTGTAAGGATATTTCTGGAGAATTGGGCAGGCATGGCGCTTTGTTAGAAGCCAACCTTGTCTTGTAAATCGGTAAAAACGTAGTACTAGGTACTTACGTGTTCGGATAGTCCGACGACCGAATTTACTGTCAACATATCCGGGGATCTCATGGGTCACTTCCCGAAGATTCACCGATGATGTATGACTCGCACTTTATTAATTTGGGATTAATTAGATGAGAGAGAAAATAAATCTTGGATTAATTACGGAGATATTTTATCTAGGATAAAATATCAATTAAAGAGAGAGAACGATTAATTTAGAATTAATCGATAAAATAATATATTCGATATATTATGCGAAATTGGATTTCGACGCGGAATTGAAATTGGATTTTAATTCGGGCGAACGAGTTAATTTATAATTAATTCATTAGCGATGTGAATAGTGATTTCGCTAGGCATAATCATTTAATTACGTCGCAACGGAAAATTCGTTAATTTGGAATTAGCGAACCCGAGCCCGAGTGTGTTTGCGAACGCATTCGTATTTCGAATTCGAGTGCGGCACGCAAGTCACATCAAGGGTCAAATCGCTAGTCACATCAAGCATCAAATCACATGTCACTTTGAGTGATGTGACAATTTGATTGATTAATTGAGTGATTGATGTGGTAGTTCAAAAGCATTTAATTGCTTTTTGCTTTTTGACTTTTGCTTTTTGAAAAGTAAAAAGAATTTGGTATTTGTTTTGGAAAATATATAAACCAAATACATTTTACTTTTTCCCTCTCTCTCTTAATACACGGTTTCTCTCTTTTCCCTCTCTTCTCTCACTCGGCTTTGAGCCGTTTCTTCTTCTCCATTTCCGATTCTGCCGAACACAAAAGAGAAGCAAGTGAGACGTTTTTGTGGCAAAATAAAGTGCTAGCACACAATGGGTTTATACAAAGGTGATAGGGCAGTGAACACATGAGCTTGAAATCATCTTTTGAAGCTTGGAGCTTGGAGCTTCAATAGAGGTCATCAATGGTCGATTCTTGGAGGAGCCAAAGAGGCCAAAACCGAGCAGCCCACTGCCCAATAAGCTCACTGCCGAGCTTCAACATGGAGGAAGATTAAAGTGTTCTTCATCATGTCGCAAGATCCGATCATTGTGAGTATGTTTCTGCCATTATCCTTTGTTGTATTCACTTGTTTCTTGCTTGATTTGATGATTCTTGGGACCTAATTAGAAACGAACAATGGTATCAGAGCTTATATCAAGCATGAAATTTTTAGGGTTTAAAATTGGGCAAAATCAATTTGAGCATGATTTGGTTGAATTGTTTGATTGAGTATGCTTGAATGAGGTTGAATTGAAGTTGTGCATGATCAATTTCAAGAAAATTGGTATAGAACAATTTTCCCGAATTATGGAGGCTTGGCCGAAAATGGAGGAACCCTAATTGTCTTGGTAATTTTGTTTTTTGATCATTGGATGACTTAAAACAATTGGGTAATGTTGATTTGAGGTTTAATTGGATTGAATTTTGAATTGGACAAATTTCCCCAAATTCTTAAGGCTTGGCCGAATCTTAAGTGATACAAAATTCATGGTGTTTTTTTTATTTTAATTCATTGGATGAGTTGAATGGATTTGGGAAATGATGATTGTGGATTTAATTGGATTGAAACCGAATCAGATTGTAAAAAACCCTAATTGCCGAGACACTTGAAGCATGTATTGGGTTTGATTTTGATTGAATTATGTTGGACACTATTTGATGTTAAAGTGCATGATTAATTAGGCTAATTGATGTTTTAGAAATATTAATTGGGTAATTAATTGTCTATTACACTTGGGTTAATTAATTGTGGAATTTGGAATTTTATAAGTTAATTAATTGGGCTTGAAATTGGATTTGGGCCTTATAGGTTCTAATTGGGCTTTTGGGCTTGGTTGTACCAAGTTAGGTTTAGGCCAATTTGGTTGGATCCAATTGGGCCCAAAACCGCATCCATAAAGTCCAATTATGACTTAATAGACCTTAATTATTTAATTGGGCCTAATGGGCCAAAATTGATTTCTGGGCTTATGGGGTAAATCCCGGATTGAATTTTGGTTATTGGTTTTGACCCGAGTTGACCAAAAGTCCACGCCTTAAAGAAATTAATTAAAAGCCCATTGGACTTTAATTAAATAAACATTGGATGTTAATCGGGCTTTGAGACCCGTAACGATTGAATTTGGAATTTAAGTCGTAAAGGTTCGTTAATAAAGTGTAATATTTAATTTGGAATTAAATAGCGAATTAGTATTAAATACAAATTGAATTGGATTTAATTATGTAGTTTAATTTAATTCGAGAATTCGTACTTTGAGTACTTATTCGCAAAACGAGTTTGACTCGAGCAAAATCAAATCGTTGTTTGAACATTGGATGGTCACTAATATCAGATTAATTAATTTGATTAGATTGATTGATAACATGCTTGTGTGAATACATGGTTGCGATGAATGAATAATGTATATCGGATGAATATTAGATGGGTGGGGCAATTTTAGAAATTGTTGTAATAAATTTGATTTATTAATTGGACCTGCGTGTCCAGCCTTATCACCTCCATATTCTTTGTATTCTCTTCTCACCTATTCCCCTCAATGTAAATGAGGTTTCTTTAGAAGTGTAGTGTAACGGGTAGAAGTGATATTTGTGCTAGCGGGAGAGAGAAAGAGAGATTTGATCTAGGATCAATGTAAAGTATCCATCCGCATATCATTATTATTTTATCATATGCGCTTTATTGTGTGTTTAGAATGCATGCTTAAGGGTGTATGATGATGAGACCTTAACAAAGATAATAAATTGGTTGCCAATTTGCACGCGAAAAACCCTCGACAAATATTAAGCGTTTTTCCTTCCATTGAGTGATGCTTACTCAAGATCCAAGACTGGCATTGGCTTGTTGGCCAAAGTCAAGGCCTTTGTCCGTCGATGATGTGTTTGAATCACGAAGGCTTTGTTCCATATTGGTGTCTTGTCCAAGTTGTGATTTGTTGGCCAAAGTCAAGACCACTTCTTGTCCATCGACATTGATTACGAAGCTTTCCATGGTCAATGGGTCGCGCTTAACTGGGATCACTAAGTTTGTTGTGCCAAAGCCAATGCTTAGTTGATTCAGAGGAAAAAGGTTAGGTAATACATTGGATGTATTGGCATATATAAGATATATGTTTCAGACTTGGATGTCCCCCTACCGGATCTAGGAATTGGATTGGATCCAATCGATCTTAGAGATCTACCTAGTTAATTATCATACAATTTGTTGGCCAAAGTCAAGATTGTGTGATATTTAACGGGATCCTAGCCCACTAGGAAACACGGTTTCCCGAGTACTCGACAAAGGGTTAGAGGCTCGCCGAAAAATAGTGGGAGGCAAGAATTGAATTTGCAATATTCGTTCAATTACTCGCCATACGCGCTCATTCAAATTATTTCGTCGTTAAATTAAATGTTAGTTGGACTAATATTTAAATTGTTGTTTTAATAAACAGTTGGACTGTATTATAGTTGATTATATAATTGAATTATAGTAATCAATATATTTGAATTAATTAATTTCAATTTATAGTTGATTTTATAGTTGGACTATAGTAATCAATATAATTGAGGTTAATTAATTTAAATTAGATTTGATTGTATAGTTGGACTATAATAATCATTATAATATATAGTATCACAAATCGTTGATTAAATAGTTGGACTATTAGAATCAAGATATAATTGAAAGATTAGTGTTTAAAACATAATCCTGGGTGAAAATATATTTAAACGACTATAATTTTCAAATTGGGAATTATTTCAGGATGGTCCTGGAGAAAATTAATAAGTTATTTTATTTGATAAAATAATATATTAAGCCTAAGCCCGGAGTTAAGCAAATAGTAGAGCATAATCTTTGGAAGATTTATGTAATGATAACTTAAGTGCTTAATCCATGAAGCTTGTCACAGTAGACTCCTTAATTTCTGAATCAGAACTAAGGATTAGATCCTTAAAAGTATGATGACGAAATTGAAGGATATTCATAAATCTATGTTTAGATTTTAGAAGTACTAAAATTGCAATTGATAACTCTTGGAGAGTTAATGACTATTCTCAAGGAGACAAAGTCAAAGTTTGCAATTAGGCAAGTAGCGCAAGACGCATCTTACTTCGATATTCCAAAAAGGCCAAGGCTTGGCCAAAGGCTTCTGGAATGTGAAAATGGCAAAGGCAAAATCATTATAATCTTCTGGGAAGATAAATGACATATCCCAAAATGTCTGCCTAAATTGTGGCAAACGGGATCGCGGAAGCATGACTGCCGTTTGGACAATGCAGACATGAAGGAATTGAAGACGAGCAAGGCTCTGACTTCAAATATGTTTGTCATAAATATGTTCACAACCAGTATTAAAATTGGATTTTAGATACTTAGTGTGGTACATAAATATGTACTGATGTTCAGAATCTGCTATGGCAGGATACTGACTTCTATTGAGATTAATCTGCGAATTGAAAACGGGACGAAAGTCGCTGTTTTAACCGTAGATACCTAAGTTTAGGAACTACCCTTTGGGTATGTACGTAAATTAGGAAACTGTTAAAATGTAACTAGTTTGACTAGAAACATTATCTCTATATCAGTATATAATTCGTTGCGGATGTACCTTTATATTCTAGAACACTAAAGTGTTTTATTATATAAAGATGATATTGAGATAACCACATTAGATGTGAATAACATAATTTCTATTTAGAATATAAATAAAATCTCAAACGTATAACATGACAAACAAATAGCTCAAACTGATTTGATCAGGTTGAAACTTGAATGTGGCATTGTTGTCTGGGACACAATTTTAACAAGACTCGTATATCCACACTTTTGAAGAGTGGGTACTATGACTGATTTGATTCCAATCAAATAAAGTCTATGAATCTAGTTTATTGGGCAAAGTGCATAAAACACCTTTACTTGGTAAAATTGCAAGTACCATCGACACTAGTTGGCAAGGTGAAAACCTGAGTAGTTGGCAAGGTGACTAGTTGAAGAAATTGTAGTTCGGTGAATGACCGTTTTCTTAGATGTCTATCTTGATTTTCTTATGTTATGATGTGTGGTATGGTTGAAAATGAAAGAAAAGTCTCTAAAGAAAAGAATTGAACCACCTATAACCGATAAGCGTGAAGCTACTCATGGGTGAGTATTAGGACCACCATGAGGAGAAATACTATCTTAAAGGGTAGGTGTGTTGAAAAAAAAAGAAAGGAAAAAAAAAGTTCAAAATGAAAAGGAAAAAGAGAGAGACAAAAGAGAAAGAAAACCATACCACATTGAGCACATAAAAGCAACTGCAGGCATAATTGAGACATCTAGGTTGGTTTGACCTATCGATCCCATTTTTTTGACGAAACCATTGAGTTGGCTTACCTGGGGATGAATCTGCAAAGGAACCTTTGCACACACACACTTTGAGTCTGGCTTAGATCATTTATTCAAAGACTTGGATTTGAGTTGCGTTGAATGTTTTGAAGGTTCTCTGGTTTCAATACTGGGCCTTCTTTGAGGGCAATAATATGTGTAACTATCGGGGACTATTTCGTAGCATGTGATATAATATGATGATATAGAATGCCATATTGTAGGACACAGAAATCCGGCGACACTGTTCCGGGCTCGCGGCCCGGTCGGGAGTACATAGTAGCTTGCAGGGGACTAAACTGGAGAACTAAAAATGGAGTCGCCACCCGGTGTGAACCGGGAAAAAGGTTTAAGGCCGCACTCACCCCTCGCAAGGGAAGACCTCAAACTGTTGGGTTCGGAATGGTCCCTTACTTATGCCACTTGTAATGATGTGTTTTGTGCAATATCTTAACCGAATCTACGCAACATGCTCAAGAACATCCTATATCTAGTTCATGTTTATAAAGATAAATCCTATGTCTAAGTTTGCATGCTTGGAAAGTAAGTCATCATAACACACGACAACACACGGCAATCTCATGAACATATTTCAATTATATAATGCGAAATGCAAACAACAACATAAACTTAATGCAAATTCCAAATGAAAAACGAATAACTAATCATGCTTAAAAATAAACAACTAAATCATGCTTAAAGATAAACAACATACTAGACTAAATCATGCTTACAAAAATAAATAACGTACTAGCAACCTAATTATGCTCAAATACATGGTTGGATGAAACGAAATACGTGTGTCTCTCAAGTAGTGCGTGACGTTGTATTCTGAGTGCAAACCGCACTACCGTCAATTCGGATTCGGCTACAGAATTTACATCCAGGTTTCCATCCGATATACCACAAAAGAGAACACGCATTTCGTTCATCCGAATTCACATCATGCCTCAACAAACGACTCTCATGCGATAATATATTAAAATAAATAAAAGAAACGAAAGATAATAAGTAAAAATGGTGCCCTCAGGTCTAACCTCTTTTGTCGTCTCTCGAAAGTGCGTTACACAGCCGTCGGAAGAGAGAATATTCCGCAACTTTCCTAGTTCACTAATCCAACATTTTTCCTCACTGTTTCGCTGTTTGGGCTGCTGTTTTCACTCCGTTTCGCTGCTGTTTGTGTTGTATTTTCTGGTCACTATTTCTTGGAAATTATGGGACTGTTTTGTGGGTTATTTGGACTGGTTTTGGTGGTCAGTTTGCGGCTGTTTTGGTGGCAGTGAAGGTGCGGCTTAGGGTGTAGTTTTAGGGACTATTTAAGGGGTAATTTGTTCACTGGTTTTTGCGTTCGGTCAGCGGCTGATTTGTTTTCTTTGTACTTTCGGTGAGTGTGTGTTTATTATTGTTTACGTGTGTGTCAGAGCTAGTGGGCAGTGTGTGTGCGTCCCATTGTTTGTTGCTTGGTTGGTTGCTTTAGGGTTTGGAGAGTTATGAAGAGTGTGTGTGGCCTGAGAATGGACGTGGCTGTCTTTTGTTTTATTGTGAGTGCGTTTTGTGCGTGAGATTGAGGGCGTGAGGTGGGCAGATTAATGGATCAGAGACGTGCGGCTTTTGGGGCTAAGTGCGTGTGGTTGCTACGGTCAGGGGGTTATATTTTATACGTGAAGGGTGAGGGATGTGATGCTGTGCGGATTGGCGTGGAGAGTGAATAGGTGTGAAGTGGCGTGGGGCAGTTTCGGCGTGCAGTAAGGTTGTTTGGAGAGGGCTTATTGTTTGTGTGTTGCTGCGGAATTAGATTAGGGTTGCTTTGGTCATTGACGAGGGCTGTGATGGGAATGAACGTGGTGCGTGAGGCTGTGATGAGTGAGGTGAGAGAGCCGAGTTGTGTGAGCAGGAAGGAGAGAGCTGAGCGTGAGCTGGTCTAGGGTTTGTCAGTTTTGTGAGTTGGTTTTGAGAGAGAGAGATGAGTTGCGTGAGGTAGAGAGATAGAGGAGAGAGAGCCGAGTGTTTTTGATTTTGTTGGAAGGGGCTGTGAGTGATCAAAAGAGAGCCTTTAAAGGCTGCTCACGTTGATGAGGGGAAATGTGGCTGTCTATGGGGTCTGCGCGAGGGAGAGTTACTAGGGTTTATTGTGTGTCTTTTTTGAGGGCTGCCGAGAGAGATGATGGTTTTATTTGGTTTTATGGAGAAGAGCGTGGCTATGTGAGTTGTGCATAGTGTTTAGGTTTTTTATATTCGGTCAGGGCTTGACTTCACTGGAATTGTTAGCTGTGTGTTTTTTTTAGAGAGATGTTGAGAAGCCGTGAGAGTCGGGAGCTTGTGGTGTTTATTCTTGTTTGAGTGAGGTGCCGTGAATAGTCTAGAGGAATAGGGTTGGTTTATGTCATATTTTATAGTAGGGTATTAGGGTTAGGGTTGTGCATGGGTTTGAAAAGGAAACAAATCAATTAGACATGTGCGTATTTGATTTAATTAGTTTAGGCAAGGATATTTATTTTGGTGGGTAATATCTTTAATTGGTGAGTGATTTATTAAAATCCGACAGTGTGTCAATTATTGACTCTTCCCTTCCGACGTCTGTTTCCCGCGGCTTCCGCAACTTAAAAGGTAGTGCCTCCATACGAGACTCATCATAGGGACTTATATGCAAAAATGCAGTGCTTACAGTCGCCCCCACTTTGATAGGACTTGTGCAGTGTGTGACAATGGCAATCCTATCAAAGTTATGCAATGCATTTTTACTTACCTGGCTCGCCAGCTGCCACCTGACTTGCCTGCTGCCTTGAGCTGAGTTGATGTCGCAGTGGACCTCGATCCTGGGACGCATCCCAATAACTGCAACCGACAACGGGGGCCTCGACCCTGGGACGCATCCCAATACCGTTGACAAAATGGGCCTCCACCCTGGGACGCATCCCGAAACTAATGATGCAGGGGGCCAACGACCTTGGGACGCGTCCTGATAACTGCAACCGACAACGGGGGCCTCGACCCTGGGACGCATCCTAATATGGC